>JAVSCE010008248.1:0-18039 GCA_032199065.1 Smutsia gigantea | reverse complement strand
GTCTCCTAAAATGACTGCATTGGTTTCTATTTCCTCCTTTAATTCTGTTAGTGTTTGTTTCACATATGGTGGTGCTCCTGTGTTCGGTGCATATATATTTAAAATGGTTATATCTTCTTGTTGGACTGACTCCTTTATCATTATGCAATGTCCTTCTTTATCTCTTGCTACTTTCTTCGTTTTGAAGTCTATTTTGTCTGATACGAGTACTGCAACACCTGCTTTTTTCTCCTTGTTGTTTGCATGAAATATCTTTTTCCATCCCTTCACCTTTAGTCTGTGTATATCTTTGGGTTTGAGGTGATTTTCCTATAAACAGCATATAGGTGGGTCTTGCTTTTTTATCCATTCAGTAATTCTGTGTCTTTTGATTGGTATATTCAGTCCATTTACATTTAGGGTGATTATCGATAGATATGTACTTTTTGCCATTGGTAGCTTTAGATTCGTGGTTACGAAAGGTTCAAGCGTAGCTTCTCTACTATCTAACAGTCAAACTTAACTTTCTTGTTAAGTTTTTGTAAACCCAGTCTGATGGTTCTTTATTTCTCTCCCGTCTTATTCTTCCTCCTCCATTCTTTATATACTAGGTGTTTTATTCTTTGCCTTTATTAGATTTGGATGGTCTGCTTTCTTTGGTATGATTTTATTTTTTCTGGTGACCTCTTTTTAGTCTTAGGAGTTCTTCCATCTAGAGCAGTCCCTTTAAGATATCCTGAAGAGGTGGTTCATGGGAGGTAAATTCCCTCAGCTTTCGCCTGTGTGGAAATTGTTTAATCCCTCCCCCAAATTTAAATGATAATTGTGCTGGATACAATATTCTTGGTTCGCGGCCCTTCTGTTTCATTGCATTAAATATATCATTCTCTTCTTTTCTGGCCTGTAAGGTTTCTGTTGAGAAGTCTGATGATAGTCTGATGAATTTTCCTTTGTAGGTGATATTTTTTCTCTGTCTATCTGCCTTTAATACTCTGTCCTTATCTGTGATCTTTGTCTTTATTATTATGTGTCTTGGTGTTGTCTTCCTTAGGTCCTTTGTGTTGGGAGATCTGTAGGCTTCCATGGTTTGAGAGACTATTTCCTTCCCCAGTTTGGGGAAGTTTTCATCAGTTATTTTTTCAAAGACACTTTCTATCCCTTTTTCTCTCTCTTCTTCCTCTGTTATTTCTATAATGCGAATATTGTTCTGTTTGGATTGGTCACCCAGTTCTCTTAAAATTCTTTCATTCCTAGAGATCCTTTTATCTCTCTCTGCCTCAGCTTCTCTATATTCCTGTTGTCTGATTTCTATTCCATTTACAGTCTCTTGCATCTCGTCCAGTCTGCTTCCAAGCCCGTCTATTGCTTGTCTCATCTCTGCATTGTCTTTCCTCACTTCCCTCACTTCCTCCCTTAGCTCTTGCATATTTCTCTGTAGATCCATCAGTATGGTTATGACTTTTATTCTGAATTCTTTTTCAGGAAGATTGTGCATGTCCATCCCATCAGTCTCCCTTTCTGAGATTGTCTGGGTAAACTTTGTTTGTACCATATTTCTCTGTCTTTTCATGGTGATAGAACTGGTCAGAAAAAAAAAAAGAACAAATGGAAAATTGAGAAATATATAAAAAAGACTGCTGCATGTAGTTTCTGTGGTGATCCTGTAGGTGGCACTGCTGCCGCACTATTCTTCAGCCACTCTGCTCTGCAGTGCTCTTTGTGACTCTGGCCAGTGAGGGAATGAATGAGAAGCTGCTGATTTTTGTGGGAAGTCTCCATGCGACTGCTTTTCCAAGCCACAGTTCAAGGGAACCGAAATTCCCCAGGACTCCCTGCCTGCTTCGCTGAGTGCGCTGGGACGATCCTGCTCCTCCATTGGGCCCCTGTCTCTTTAAGACCCCTAAAAAAGTGCGTGCTTTTCTTTTTTGTCCTGGGGAACCGGCTGAGTGTACCTGCTGTCTTGGAATCTGCACGCTCTGTCTCTCCAATCTCCAATACACTGCGCGAAGTGTGTCAGTGCCCCCAGTGCAGATCACCAGGACTGGTTATTCGGCGGGCCTGTGCTTCCACTCCCTCTGCGCTCTGAATCCTCTCTGCCCGCCAGTGCACTTGTGTGGGGGAGTTCTTGGGTCCTGCTGGGACGTGGCTCCATATCTTACCCCCCTCGCGGGGTGCCGAGTCCTCTCAGGCGTAGCTGCAGGCTGGTGTCATCCTGTATCTTCTGGTCTCACTTTTAGGAATAGTTGTATTTGCTGTATTTGCATAAATATATTTGGTTTTGGGAGGAGATTTCCGTGGCCCTGCTCACACCGCCATCTTCCTGGAAATAATCCTAGTGAATATATTTTTAAAAGAGAGAGATAGATCATGATTTTAAAGATCATTTGAGGTGACAAGCTTTAGTCATTGGTTTAAAGACAAAAATTGAAATTTTTGTCTCTCTTTGTAATAGATTTACCTCAGAACTGGTGATTTTCATTTCTCTATGTCAATCGTATTTCCATTTTTCTTTTAAGTCATGTTAAATGCCATATTTAATCATTTCTGGATTTGAGAAAATAGTGCCTCTAGAAGAAAATCAACAATATAAAATTTGACAAGGATAATTACAATGTTCAGTATTTTGTCCAAGAGTCAGGTGCCAGCAGATTCAGTGTCTGTTGAAGATCCCTCTCCTTGTTCGCAGGTAGCTACCTGCTGTTATAGATGGGACTCCTATGCTTTGAGGCATTTGACTTAGTTGACCAAGTTGTTATCTAGTCCCATCCAAGTTGGTAACACTGATTTTAATTATAAATAAGGAAAGAAGAAATAGTTCTAGTACTAACAGTAATATTAATACTAATAGTAATACTAACACTAAAATACCAATATCCAATAATATCAAAAGAAATATTAAGTCCAATATCAATCCTAATTAATACTAATATTAATAGTAAGCATGTAAACATCATGCGTTGATTTTTATATGCACTTTCATTAAATCCTCACAATAGCCTTATAAGGAAGATATTAATTAGCTTCATACTATTAGTAAGAAAATCAGGTTTGTGTAGTTTAGTAACATGTGAAGTCTTATAGTTAGAACATAATGTAATCAGAATTATACACCAAGTGTGTTTGTTTTGAGAGACTATTCTTCCCTATCCAAATATTAATTTTGTTTTGGGTCTTTTTTTTTTTTATTAAGGTATCATTGATATAAAATCTTATGACGCTTCACATGAGCAACATTATGGGTTTCAACATTCACCCGTATGATCAAATCTTCCTGAACACCCCATTGTAGTCACTATCCATCAGCGTAGTAAGATGCTACAGAGTCATTACTTGTGTTCTCCATACACTACTGCCATCCCCGTGACCCCCCTATATTATATGTGATAATTATAATGACCCTTAATCCCATTCTTCCTCCCTGCACACCCACCCTCCCAAACCTCTTCCCTTTGGTAACCACTAATCCCTTCTTGTAGTCTGTGAGTCTGCTGCTGTTTTGTTCCTTCAGTTTTACTTTGTTTTATATGCCACAGGTGAATGAAATAATTGGGTATTTATCTTTCCCTACCTAGCTTATTTCACTTATCATAATATCCTCTGGCTCCATCCATGTTGTTGTAAATGGTAGGATTTGTTTTCTTATGTCTGAATAATATCCATTGTGTATATGTGCCACTACTTCTTTATCCATTCGTCTACTGATGGACACTTCGATTGCTTCCATAACTTGGCTATTGTAAATAACATTATGATAAACATAGAAGTGCATATATCTTTTTGAATGAGGAATTTTGTTTCCTCTGGGTAAGTTCCTAGAAGTGGAATTACTATATTGTGTGGTGTTTCTATTTTTAGTTTTTTGAGGAACCTCAATAATGCTTTCCACAGTAGCTGCACCAATTGACATTCCCACCATCAGTGTAGGAGGTTTTGCTTTTCACCACATCCTCACCAACACTTGTTATTTCTTGTCTTTTGGATATGGCCATTCTGACTGGTCTGAGGTGATATTTCATTGTGGTTTTGATATTCATTTCTGTGATGATTAGCGATGTGGAGCATCTTTTCATGTACCTGTTGGCCATCTGAATTTCTTCTTTGGATAAGTGTCTGCTCAGATCCTCCACCCATATTTTAATTGAGTTATTTGGTTTTTGGATGTTGAAGTATATTTTGGATGTTAACACCTTATTGGCTATGTCATTTACAAATATATTCTCCAATACTGTAGGATTCCTTCTTCTTCGGTTGATGGGGTCCTTTGCTGTACAGAAGCTTTTTAGTTTAATGTAATCCCGTTTGTTCATTTTTGCTTTTGTTTCTCTTGCCTGAGGAGATGCGTCTAGGAAAAAGTTGCTCATGTTTATATTCAAGAGATTTTTGTCTATGTTTTCTTCTAAGAGTTTTATAGTTTCATGACTTACATTCAGGTCTTTATCCATTGTGAGTTTACTTTTGTGTATAGAGTTAGACAATAATCCAGTTTCATTCTCTTGCATGTAGCTGTCCAGTTTTGCCTGCACCAGTTGTTGAAAAGGCTGTCATTTCCCAACTGTATATCCATAGCTCCTTTACCATGTATGAATTGGCTATATATGTATGAATATATATCTGGGCTCTCTATTCTGTTGCATTGATCTATGGGTCTATTCTTATGCCAGTACCAAATTGTATTGATTACTGTGACTTTGTAGTAGAGTTTGAATTTAGGGCGCTTAATTTCCCCTAGCTTTATTCTTCCTTCTCCAGATTGCTTTGGTTATTTGGGTTATTTTGTGGTTCCATAGGAATTTTAGAACTATCTGATCCATTTCATTGAAGAATGCTGTTGGTATTTTGATAGGGATTGCACTGAATCTGTAGATTGCTTTAGGCAGGATGGTCATTTTGACAATATTAATTCTTTCTATCCATGAACATGGGATGTATTTCCATTTATTGGTATCTTCTTTAATTTCTCTCATGAGTGTCCTGGAGTTTTCAGGGTATAGGTCTTTCACCTTGGTTAGGTTTATTCCTAGGTATTTAATTTTTTTGATGCAATTGTGAATGACCTTGTTTTCCTGATTTCTCCTTCTGCTAGTTTATCATTACTATATAGGAATTAAACAGATTTCTGTGTATTAATTTTGAATCTTGCAACTTTGCTGAATTCAGTTAATAGTTCTAGAAGTTTTGGGGTGGATTCTTTAGGGTTCTTTATGTATAATATCATGTCACCTGAAAATAGTGAAAATTTAACTTCTTCCTTACCAGTCTGCATGCATTTTATTTCTGTGTGTTGTCTGACTGCTGTGGTTAGGACCTCCAGAACTATGTTGAATAAAAGTGGGGAGAGTAGGCATCCTTGTCTTGTTCCTGATCTTAGAGGAAAAGCTTTCAGCTTTTCATGTTAAGTATGATATGGGTGGTGGGTTTGTCATATATGGCTTTTATTATGTTGAGGTACTTGCCCTCTGTACCCATTTTGTTGAGAGTTTTTATCATGAAAGGGTGTTGAATTTTGTCGAATGCTTTTTAAGTATCTATGGAGATGATCATGTGACTTTTGTCCTTCTTTTTGTTAAAGTGTTTGTATGATGTTGAAGTATTTTCAACTGTTGTACCATCCTTGCATCCCTGGAATAAATCCCACTTGATCATGATGGATGATCTTTTTGATGTATTTTTTAATTCTGTTTGCTAATATTTTGTTGAGTGTTTTGCATCTATGTACATCAGGGATATTGATCTGTAATTTCTTTTTTTGTGGTGTCTTTGTCTGGTTTTGGTATTAGAGTGATGCTGGCCTCATAGAATGAATTTGGAAGTATTCCGTCCTCTTCAACTTTTTGGAAAACTTTAAGGAGGATGGATATTAGGTCTTCACTATATGTTTGATAAAATTCAGTGGTGAAACCATGTGGTCCAGGGATTTTGTCCTCAGGTGATTTTTTGATTACCAGTTCACTTTCATTGCTGGTAATTTGTCTGTTCAGATTTTCTGTTTCTTCCTGCGTCAGTCTTAGAAGGTTGTATTTTTGTAGAAAGTTGTCCATTACTTCTAGGTTATCTAGTTTGTTAGCATATAATTTTTCATGGTATTCTCAAATAATTCTTTGTATTTCTGTGGTGTCTGTGGTGATTTTTCATTTTTCATTTCTGAGTCTGTTTATCTGTGTGCACTCTCTTTTTTACTTGATAAGTCTGGCTAGGGGTTTATCTATTGCTTATTTTCTCAAAGAACCAGTTCCTTGTTTCATTGATTCTCTCTATTGTTTTATTCTTCTCAGTTTTATTTATTTCTGCTCTGATCTTTATTATGTCCCTCCTTCTACTGACTTTGGGCCTCACTTCTTCTTTTTCTAGTTTCATTAATTGTGAGTTTAGACTGTTCATTTGGGGTTGTTCTTCTTTCTTGAGATAAGCCTGTATTGCAATATATTTCCTCTTAGAACTGCCTTCACTCCATCGTACAGGTTTTGGGGTGTTGAGTTGTTTTTTTCATTTGTCTCCATTTATTGCTTGATCTCTGTTTTAATTTGGTCATTGATCCATTGATTAGGGGTATGTTTTTAAGCTTCCATGTGTTTGTGGGCTTTTTTGGTTTCTTTGCATAGTTTATTTCTGGTTTTATACCATTGTGGTCTAGAAGCTTGTACAATTTTAATCCTTCTAAATTTGCTGAGGCTCTTTTTGCAGCCTAGTATATGATCTGTTCTTGATAATGCTCCATGTGCACTTTAAAAGAATATGTATCCTGTTGCTTTTGGGTGGAGTGTCCTGTAAATGTCTCTTATGTCCATCTGTTCTAATGTGCTGTTCAGTGCCTCTGTCTCCTTACTTACTTTCTGTCTTATTGTTCTGTCTTTTGGTGTGGTTGGTGTGTTGGAGTCTCCTAAAATGAATGTGTTGCATTATTTCCCCCTCTACTTCTGTTAGTATTTGTTTCACATATTTAGGTGCTCCTGTATTGGGTATATTGAAATCTTTATCAAGAAGAATGGTGATTTTATTTTCACTGAGCCCTCTTTCTTGTGTCTGAGACATTTTGGTTTGAACAGGTTCTTTTGCCACTTCATATTGCTAATGAATACTATGTAATAATAACTTTGTATAGGCGGTGTCTTTAGTGCCCGTAAGGTCTATTCTCTGTATCTGCACACCACCTGGAGCAATGGTGAAGGCTGTAGGCAAGTGGTGCCAGTACCTGCCAGGAGGAAAGAGCTCTTTATTGCTTCCTGTCCTCTATTGCCAGGGCCAGTGGGCCAAGTGCACAGGGAGGAGCCTCTGTGTTTCACCCCTGTAGTTCCTGTACATGTGGGTGCCCTCCAGCTAGCCTATCATGACTGTGAGGGCAGCACATTTGTGAGTATGTGCCATTTGGGAGGAAGAAGCAGCAGGCTGTGTATCATGGTCTTGGCCTCAGTGTTGCATTGCCATCCAGTGGTATGGAGCACCTGAAGCTTCTGAAAGTTCCCAACCTGCTGGGCTGAGTGTGCCAGGACGATTTTTTCCACCTGTCCTTTCTCCTGAGCAGCAATCTCTGTGTAATCCTTGACCCTTTAGAAGCCCTCTCACTGTTGGGAAGTATTTCAAAGCACCTGCCTTTCTTTTTTCCCAGAGCCGGCAGTTGTGGGTGCCTGTTCTCCACAGAAGGTGGAGTCTCAGTCTCTCTGAGTATTCTACCTGTCTTTGTGTTCCAGCTCCCCTAATCTCCAGACCACTATGTAATGTGGGTTCATACTCCCAGAGTAGATATCCAGGGGGGAGTATTTAGCAGTCCTGGGCTTCTACTCCCTCCCCACTCTGTTTCTCTTCCTCCCACCTGTGAGCTGGGGTGGGCGGAGGGCTTCCATCCCACTGGATCATGGCTTTGCTACTTTACCCTTTTCCATGAGGTCTTCTCTTTGCCCAGGTATCAGCCATCTGTTTCGGTCTTTCTGGTCACGCATGATTAATTGTAATTTTTGTGTTTCATGTTATATGTGGTTTTTGGAGGAGACTTATGCCTGACTTCTCACACTTATCATTTTCCCCCTCCATCAAATTTTATGAAAATAATTTTTATTGTCTTTTACTGCTTCCATTAGAGCTATGTTTTTTCCCCTGATTCTTCCTACAATTTCCTAGTAGCAACTTGAAAAGATAAAGAAAGGGAAAAGAAAGTAACACAAATACCCTGAATTAAGCATTTTTTGCCTCCAGAGAAATACTAAAAGTTTTCTACTAACACAATGGCAGATACAGTGAACTTTTGATGTTCAGTGGCATTTCACTAATATGGTTATGTTTCCAGAGTTTCTGCTTTTTTGCTTGAAATTACAATTTTTTCTTAGTCCATAATTTCTTATGCTTCTGCTCTCCTATTTTTACTAATGTCTTTCCTACTGTTAATGCATTTGAAAATACTACCATAAAATTTTATATAATCTTAGTACTCTGAAAAGAACATATTGATTGGCTGGTCCATTATATTCAATTCATTAAGTGATTAGCCTGAGTATGTGTATCTCCAAAGTTGAAGATCAGATTCTTTTTTCTGTAATTGCTTTTGAGAACTCATTTTGATTCCTGAAATGCTTAGGGAATCATGTGTGTGCAGTGACCAAGGCTCACACATCACCCTTTATGACTTTAACACCAGCATCTATTCATCACATTTTAAGGTTATACTTTTGTGATCAGTTTTTGCATAGGCATTTTCTGTTCTTGCTGTGACCAGTTGACATTTCTAAATAACAACAGTAGGAAAGGATTATCTCCCTTCTAAGATTATCTCTACTGATCTGAGTGGCACTAATTAGAACACATTATATTGCTGACAAGTCCATGTGAACAATAACAACTATTTGAGGAGATAGCTGTTCAGGGTTCTGGGTGCAGATTTTGTCCACATACAGAGTGAAGCTAATTGACCATTTGGGGATTGACAGTGTATCCCTGATCTCATTTGTATCAGGCAAAGAAACTGAGCTAACTAGACAAAGACCAAAAGCAATTTTCCCTTCCTCTTAGAGGAGTACACTTATATATAGCCCTATAAGCCCCATTGTTTACTGTAATATGAAGCATGTATCTAAATACTTTCTCACATTTATAAATCATAGCTCTTTTTCTCATATTCTTAATGCTCAACAACATTCAAATCTAGTTCAAAATAATAACAGTGCCACTGGACAGTGTATTTCTTATTTAATTACTGTTCTACATTAAAGTAATCGTAACTGAAGTAACATATAAATTTTAAATGACACAAAATCATTCATCCTGGGAACTTTTCATTCTATAGACAATAAAACTGTCTGACTTTGGTTTTTGAAAATCTTGAAATAAGGACTGACCTAGTTGGTATTAGTTAATAATACCAACAGACATGAATTACTTGCTAAGGTATATATAAAATCCTCCAGGTAAAGCCCTACTTTGAATCAGTCTGTAATCCCAGACAAGATAATTAGCCTCTGTGTACTGCTATTTTCTCATCTGTGAATTGGGGATGATAATAGTGATTTGGAACATGAAATTACTGTGAGAATTAGTGCAAAGCACATGAAAAAATATGAAGTATTACAAAATTATTACTAATTATAATAATCATACTACATGTGGGTGTCCTATAAACAAAATCACATGTTCAGAAGTGCTGTATGTATAATCATTGAGAAAGTGTACTGAAAATTTGTCTTTATTGGACTGAACAGAGCTTACAGAGCTTAGCTAACTTTTTAGCAGTGGGTATGGACCAACAGTAATAGCCATGCATTAAATGGGAAGGTTTATTTAAAAATGGTAAAATGGAGACTTCTGGGAAGATGTCAGTGTAGAAAGAGCTTGAATCCACTTCCTCCTACCTTTATGCTGAGTCTACATCTATACACAGAACAATTCATCCTGAGGAGGAGGTGAGGGCTGATTGAGCATCTTCTACACAATAAGGGATAGAAAAATCACATAAAGAATGGCAGGATAAATGGAGATATAGTAACAAAGGGAACCCCACTCCCAGTGCAATGACCATCAGAAGGGGGGGGTATCACTGAGGGACCTGGTCACAGATATCCTACCCTGGTGCATAAAAAAAAAAGCCGTGCTTTAAAGTGCATCTAGACCATAAGTGAAAAATTCTGAGTTATAGAAGTAAGGCATCCACTGGCAAGGGAATGGCTAGAACTCTACAGATTGGAGATATGGCAAGCTCCATTGTTTGCATTCCTTCCCCTCATTGATAGTGATGCAGGGAGTAGGGTTGGGGTGCACACACCAATTTCATATGTGGTCTAGGTCGCTTTCCAGACCCTGCCCACACCCAGATGCATGTCTCAGAGAGCACTTTTAGGCTTCAGCTGCCCTGAGGGCACAGAGCCAGACTCTTCCAACTCCTAGAGAGTGCACTCTAGCCACTGCTGCACTGCAAAGGCTGACCCAGTAGCTGCAGAGGTGGTGAGTCCCTAGAGCCATTTGTCACTGAAAACTCTGACATGCTGCTGAACCTTGGAGTATGACTCATAGCCAGTAGCTGTGGTGGTAGGGATTCCCTGGGGTCTGCACCTGGGCCTAGGACTGCACCATGGGTACAGAGCTTGTCACTGCCCACCCCTGGAAAACATGCCTAGGCTGCTGCTGCACCACAGTGTGGAGTTGGTAGTTGCAGAGGTGGGGCTTTCCCTGGGGCTCTCTGCCTAGGCCTGGAGCTGCACTACAGGTGTGGAGCCTATTGCTCCCTACTCTCTGGAGAACACACCCAATCCATTGCTGCACCTTGGGTACAGAGCCAGTAGCTGCAGAGGTGGGACATTCCTGAGACCATATCTGGGCCACATGATTCCTTGACAGCTTGGTGTCCACTCAGGAACCCCTCTGATTGGGCCCCTCAAATATCACCCCACTCAAACCATGCCCTGAAAGCTATGACATCAGGACATCCCTGGTTTATGTTTACTAGGCCTCTAGCCATCCAGCCAAAACCAACAAGCACAGAGTATACCCAGGTGACCTTCCCTACCCAAGAATAATACCTTAAGATTGGGAGAGGGAGCCCTTTCTACTAATTCATGGAATCAAACACAGAATGTCAAACAAAATGAGGAGACAAGCAGAATATGCTTGAAACAAGAGAGCACGACAAAACTTCCTAAAAGGAACCAAATGAAACACAGTTACATCATCTACCAAATAGAATTCAAATTATTGATTGTAAAGATGGTCACCTGACTTGAAAGAAGAGTTGAGGGATTCAGTGAGATCCTCTACAAAGAGATAGAAAATATAAAACAGAACCAATCAAACAAAACCAATAAGTAAAACTCTGCTCAGCAAGATTACCATTCAGAATGGAAGGGGAGGCAAGAGCTTCACAGAAAAATGTAACATAAAAGAGTTGACCACCACTAAACTGGCCATACAAAAAATGTTGAAGGGTCTTCTTTCAGAGGAAAAGAAAAGACCCTAACTAGAAGCAAGAAAATATAAAAGTGAAAATTTCACTGGTAAAAACTAACATATACCAGAGGTAATAGATCAATCACTTAAAAGCTAGTATGAGAGTCAAACATACAAAAGAAGTATAACTAGTTACATCTAAAATAGCCAAGGGAATCACTAAATAAAATGCTGTAAAGGAAGGCATCATATACATACAACGTGGAGGAGGGGGAGTAAAAAATATAGTTTTAGAAGGCACTCAAACTTGTGATCATCAATTTATAATACATTGCTACATATGTAGGATGTCATATAGAACCCCAATGTAACCACAAGATGAAAACCTATAATGGCTATTCAAAAAACAAAGAGAAGGGGATCCAAGTATAACACTAAACAAAATCATAATACAATGGAGAAGAGCAAAACAGGAAGAAAAGATAAGGGAAAAACAAAAACAGCCAGGAAACTTTTAGCAAAATGATAATAACTACATACCTATTAATAATTAGTTTAAATGTAAATGAACTAAATGTTCCGATCAGAAGACATAGGGTGACTGAATGGATAAAAATATAAGACCCACCTATTGGCTGCCTACAAAAGACTCATTGTAGACCTAAAGACACACACAGACTGAAACTGAAGGGGTGGAAAAAGATACTCCATGCAAATAGGAATGAAAAATGCTGGAGTAGCAATACTTACATCAGACAAAATAGAATTTAAAACAAAGACTGTAATAAGTGATAAAGAAGGCTAGATTAATGTCCTTCATTATATGTGATGATTAAAGGCACAGTCTAGCAAGGTAATATAAAAATTTTGAATATATATGCGTTCAACAGAGGATAACCTAAATATATAAAGAAAATATTAACAGACATAAAGGGAGAGATTGACAATAATACAATAATAATAGGAGACTTTAAGACCCTATTTACACCAACGGATAGATCAGACAGAAAATCAAAAAATAAACAGTGAATTTGAACACATCAGACCTAATGGAATAAACAGATATATATACAGAACATTACATCCAAAAGGAATACACATTTTTTTCAAGCACACATGGAATTCTCCAGAATAGATCACATGGTAGGTTACAAGGTAAGTCTCAATAAGTGAAATCATAACAAGCATCTTTTCTGATCACAACAGTATGAGCTGGAAATCAATTACAAGAAAAAATGGAAAAAGCACAAACACACGGGAGGTAAACAACATGCTGCTAAATAACCAATGCCTGTCAAAGAAATCAAAAGAAGTAATAAAAAAAACTTGGAGAATAATGAAAATAGAAGTACAGTGGTTCAAAATATTTGGATACAGGAAAAACAGTCCTAAGAGGGTAGCTTATAGCAATGTAGGCTACATCAAGAAGCAGGAAACATATTAAATAACCTACCCTGACACCTAAGGGAATTAGAAAAAGAAGAACAAATCCCGAAGTTAGAAGAAAGGAAATAACAAAGATCAGCATGGAAATAAATGAAACAAAAACTAATATATAAGCAGTGAAATTAAGAGCTGGTTTCTTGTAAAGATAAATAAAATTGATAAACCTTTACCTAGACTCCTAAGGACAGAAAGAGATAGGAGTCAAATAAAACCAGAAATGCAAGAGAAGTTAAAATATATACTGCAGAAATACAAATGATTGTAAGAGATTATGAAAAATTACATGCCAACAAGTTGCACAACTTAGAGGGACTGGATAAATGCTTAAAAGTATGTATCTTTCAAACCTGAACAAGTACAAAATAGACAATTTGAGCAGACTAATTACTAGTAATTAAATTGAATGGGTAATCAAAAATGTTCCTAAAACAAATACCAGGAACAGGTGGCTTCACAGGTTAATTCTACCAAACATTTAAAGAAGAGTTAATACCTCTCCTATATAAACTATTCCAAAAAATTGAAAAAGAAAGCTTCCAGATTAATTCTTTGAGGCCTGCATCACCCTGATACCAAAATGAGACAAGGAACGCAATGAAAGAAGGAAATTACAGCCCGTTATCCCTGATGATCATAGATGCAAAAATTCTTAACAAAAAACTAGCAAACTGAATTCAAAAATAAATTAAAAAGATGATTCACCACATCAATTAGGATTTATCCCAGCGATGCACAGATGCTTCAACATACAGAAATCAATGAATCTGATAATACCACATTAACAAAAGGAAATATAAAGATCATGTGATCACCTCACTAGATGCTGAAAAAGCATTTGACAAAATTAAACATTCACTCTTAAGAAAAATTCTCCACAAAATGGATATAGAGGGCACTTATCTCAACAAAATAAAGGCCACACATGAAAAACCCACACCTAGCACTACAAAAAGCTTTTCCTCTAAGATGAGGAACAACGCAAGGATGCCTGCTTTCACCACTTTTATTCAACGTGGTCCTAGAAGTCCTAGCCATTGCATTCAGACAGGAAAAAGAAATAAAAGGCACCCAAACTGGTAAGGAAGAAGTAAAATTGTCAGTATTTGTAGATGACATGATACTATATAGAGAAAATGTTAAAGACTCCACCAAAAAACTATTGGAATTAACAAATGAATTCAGTAATGTCAAAGGATATAAAATCAATATACAGAAATCTGTTGCATTTCTATATACAAATAATAAACTAGCAGAAAGAGAAATTAAGAAAGCAATCTCATTTACAATTGCATAAAAAAGAATTAAATACCTAGGAATAGATAAAACCAAGGAGGTGAAAGACCTGTACTCTGGAAACTGTAAAACACTGATAAAAAAAATTGAAGATAAAAGAAATTGAATATGACACAAATAAATGAAAAGGTATTCCATGCTCATGAACAGGAAGAATTACTATTGTTAAAATGGCCATGCTGCCCGAAACAATCCACAGACTCACTTAATCCCTATCAAAATATCAATGGTGTTTTTCATTAACTAGAGCAAATAATAAAATTTGTATGGAACCGCAGACATCCTGCATAGCCAAAGCAATCTTGAGAAAGAAGAACAAAGCTGGAATATGCTTCCTGATTTCAAACTGTAGTACAAAGCTACAGTAATCAAAATAGTAGGTTTATTTTTGATATTTGAAGAATGATAATTGAAAGATGATATTTGAAGAAATAATAGCTGAAAAATTTCCCTGAATCAAAAATCAGGTAGGTTTCTTACCTCTGTTTCCTTAAGGTTTTTTTCTGGAGAATTTTCCTTTATCTTTGGTTTGGAATATATTCCTCTGTATCTTCTTTTTGCCTAGCTCTCTGTGTCTGTATGTATTATGTGAAGTGGCTCCCTCCCTCAGTGTTAAAGGAGTGGTCTTGTGTAGGTGCTGTTCCATGTGGCCTGGAAGAACAATTTCCCCTGGATACCACAGCCAGGCACTCTATAGGCATCCCTTGTGTCAGTTGCTGGGTGTGGTAGGGCTGTAGCTACTATGCAGAGAGGTCAATGCTCAGAGTACTCACCTGGTCTAGTTGTGGTTTGGCCATAGTGTAGGGAAAGGTGTTTTATGTTGCTTGCCTGTCCCAGTTATGGCTAAGTCTCTATGCAAGGTTGGTGTGGGTCAGGGCACTTGTTCAGCCTAGATGTGGGGAGGGTGGGGCTCAGGGTGCTCTCCTGACTTAGTTGCAGCTCAGTCTCTGTGTGGGATAGGTATGGCTCATTGCACTCACCCAGCCCTGTTGTGCGTTGGCTGCTGCACAGGTATGATGAAGCTCATGGCTGCTCACCCAGCCTGTTTGTGGCTTGGCTGTTGTAAAGGAAGTTCAGTACTCAGGGTACTCACTCATCCCAGTTGCTCCTCAGTCTCTTTGCTTGGGGCTCCTGCCCAGTCCAATTATTATTGCTCAGCTCCTACAAGGGGAGGGTTGGACAGGAAGCAGGTTGCTTTTCCAGTGTAGTTACAGTGCGGGGAGGGCAAAGCATATCCTTCAGTGCTAGCAGGCTAGAGGGAAGGCAGCAATAATGGCTCCCACCAGCTCTTTCACAAACAAGTTAAGGTGAGATTGCAAAAATGGCATCTTCCAGCAGTTCCATACCTGTATAAAGTCCCTGTATGTTACTGCCTTTCTGGCAACTGCTTTAAAATTAATAAGTGGGTCTCTTTCAGTTATGGTCTAGACACTTTTCAACCTGCTGTTTTTGCACTGGATTTAAGGGTGAGTGGGTTTGTGTATGAGCCCTTTAAAAGTGGGAGCTCCATTTCCTATAGTACAGTGGTTTTCCTTGTCTTAATCCCTGTTGATTTTCAAACCCAGATGTTTTGGGTGCTAATCTTTCTAGTGCTGTACCCCAGGGTAAGGGTACCCAATGTGGGGCACAAACCCTTCACTTCATTGAGGTAGAGTTCCCTGTTTTTTTCATCCCTCCTGATTATAGGGTCACCACATCTGGGATGGGGTCCTGGAAAAGGCTGTGTCTCTGTCTTTCCTATCATTCTCAGTTGTGTTCTCTTTTGATGTGGAGGTGCTATTCATCTAATTCTCAGGTCCTTTTCAGAGGAAAACTATTCCATACATAGCTGTTGTCTGTGGGAGCAGGTGAGTTTAGGGTCTTCCTATTCTGCCATCTTGAAACCCCTTCCAATGTTTTCTGGTTCTGATAAACCCAAACTGACAATAGAATTTGAACTCTGAGCAAATGGTAAACTCTACTCAGAGAATATCAAAATAGTACCAATAACTTCTAATCTTCCTCCATCATACAATAAAAATCAGCACCAACATACCTTTAGTACAATTCTGGCTTATGCATCTGAAATAAAACATTGTGTCTATACCTGATAGATGACAATATATATGCCTTTTGCTTAGTAAAAGGAAATATAAAAGAAATAAGAGGTGCAGAGTCATTTTGTTGCTTACAAATAGTAGGTAAAATCTCTTACATTATCTATAAATGATCAATCAACCTCTGTAGCACATAATCAACATTTGGATTCATGTCTTTAGAGTCTGAATAGGTTACTCTTATTTGTAATCAGTTCCCTTTTTTTTTTTTAAGGTTTATGCAGCAGGGTAGAACTCTATATCCAGGCCATAAAAAAGTATTTTGTGCCAACTTCTGTTTTGGGACTAAATTTTATGATAACTGCAAAGAAAAAATAGAAATAAATGATAATCCACAGAGCCAATATATACTAGGTATCTCTGTGTAACCCCTGGACTCCCAGGAATTCTAAAGCTTACTTAGGGGCTTAGTAGAAACAGATATAGGCTTCTGAAAGGGCAGTTGTTACAGGGTTTGCCTAATGCAGACCAGAAACTATTTTTACAGATTCTAAGTCCCTACAAAAGTGAACATTTTCAGATTCTTCCTCAAGAAAATATTTATAACAAAGTGGTATTTTTTAATGACCACTTAAAGGTCTTCAAATCCACACCTCTGAGGATTTACAGGTAAAAGTCTGTTCATTCAGAGACATTAAAAATGAATGTTATAACTTCATCTACACATGTAAGGTTGAACATGGGTAAATGGCAATGCAATGGGTGAGAAACCTAACAAGCAATATTGCCTTATAAGAATAAGTTTTCTTCTGAATTCTTTTAGTAATTGTTACCTAAATAGGAAACCAAAGGAGGGACTGATTGTAGATGTTAACTATTTCTTATTAAAATGCATGGTCAGTTAAGTCAGTATTCTGTGAATTCAAATATATTTAAAACTAAAATAATACGTTGGAATGAAATACACACATACACACATACAAAACAGATATCCCTGTATATCTGTGTATGTGTATTACATGTATTATACTTCCACATATTTTGTATACATATATAAGTTTATATGAACACATTTATATATGTATGCAAAATGCATAAGTATATATATTACATATGTGTATATATATATATCCAAGAAAGCAAGAGAGACTTTTCACACTTATAATTACACCTGATAAAATAATCACACTCAAATCTCAGTATTTCTCTATGTATTTATTCTGATCTCAGTCTTTAAGGTATGTTCACCCTCACTGCATTGCTATTGCACTAATCACTTCTGTTTCTGTGTTTTTATTTTGTGTATTTACGAACTGCAGTCAACTCTACTTTCTACCAAAAAATACCTTTTAATACATTCTGCCAAGATGATTTTTATAAAATATTTCGAAAAATCCCTTTTAAGCTGTACTGGGAAGATATAAAAAAACTGTAGTTGGAAGGAGTATTAAAGATTTCTCTATTTGAAGTAGTAAAAACAAATTATTTCCTATTTGAATGTTGTTTATGAAGGTCCTCAACTCACCCAAATCAATATTCTATGATTGCTTCTTGTTTGCCACTTGCAGACATTTTTCCAAGCACAATAGCTAGAGTTAAAAGTCTGTTACATGCTTTTCAGGAATTTGGTTGTTTTACAATTTAGCCTAAACTGTATAGGCCACACTTAGATTGCATAGGAGAGTTGTAATTGCCTCCCTGGGTTAATCCAATGATCCATGCAGCTTAGTATTTTGTTTTGGACAGTAACAGCTTTTTTAATAGCTGCAATTTTTACAAGGCTCAAGAATTCCTGATACCCAACTACCTGAACTTAACACCTATTTAGATTTTTAAGTTTTTTTGCTTGAATTTGTGACTGTAATTTTGTACTTGACTAGTTTGTTTCTTCATTTTTATTTTCAGACCTATGTTACTGGAATTT
>JAVSCE010008247.1:0-253782 GCA_032199065.1 Smutsia gigantea | reverse complement strand
CCAAGGTCGTCTATCTATGGAAGTTAGGTCTAGAAAACAGGTCTTCTGATTCTTCTGAATATGCTTTGTTCTCAATACCAGTGTATAAGTGGTAGAGTAAGACATTAATTTTGTTTTTTTCATTAACCCTACGACAGTTTATTTTCCACTCTTCCCCATCCAGCTGGTCTCTTCCTTGTTACCTATACAACCTTTAGCTAATATCGTCAATGCTAATTTAACACTTACAGCTTTCAGTTGCCGACTGCACTGCTCTACTTTAGACACTGGGACCTCGAAGATTAGAAAGATGTGAGTGCCTCCTCCTGACAGCCAAATGATGGATGCTGTGGGAGTGATCCTGGATATTCTTTTATTTTTCTCAAAATTCCTCTCAAAATTCCTGTATTTTTCTTTTTTTTATTAATATAATTTATTTTATTATCATTAATCTACAATTACATGTGCAATATTATGGTTATTAAACTATATTTTATTATCATTAATCTACAATTACATGTGCAATATTATGGTTATTAAAATACCCCTTCATCAGGTCCCCCCCACCAACCAAATTACAATCACTGTCCATCAGCGTAGTGAGATGCTATAGAATCACTACTTGTCTTCTCTGAGTTGTACAGCCCTCCCCGTGCCCCCCAACATTACATCTGCTAATCGTAATGCCCCTTTTTCCCTCTTATCCCTCCCTTCCCACCCATTTTCCCCAGTCCCTTTCCCTTTGGTAACTATTAGTCCATTCTTGGGTTCTGTGAGTCTGCTGCTGTTTTGTTCCTTCAGTATTTTTCTTTGTTCTTATACTCCACATATGAGTGAAATCATTTGATACTTGTCTTTTTCGGCTTGGCTTATTTCACTGAGCATAATACCCTCTAGCTCCATCCATGTTGTTGCAAATGGTAGGATTTGTTTTCTTCTTATGGCTGAATAATATTCCATTGTGTATATGTACCACATCTTCTTTATCCATTCATCTACTGATGGACACTTAGGTTGCTTCCATTTCTTGGCTATTGTAAATAGTGCTGCGATAAACATAGGGGTGCATCTGTCTTTTCAAATTGGGCTGCTGCATTCTTAGGGTAAATTCCTAGGAGTGGAATTCCTGGGTCAAATGGTATTTCTATTTTGAGTTTTTTGAGGAACCTCCATACTGCTTTCCACAATGGTTGAACTAATTTGCATTCCCACCAGCAGTGTAGGAGGGTTCCCTTTTCTCCACATCCTCGCCAACATTTGTTGTTTGTGTTTTGGATGTTGGCCATCCTCACTGGTGTGAGGTGATATCTCATTGTGGTTTTAATCTGCATTTCTCTGATGATTAGCAATGTGGAGCATCTTTTCATGTGCCTGTTGGCCATCTGAATTTCTTCTTTAGGAGAAGTGTCTATTCATGTCCTCTGCCCATTTCTTAATTGGATTATTTGCTTTCTGTTTGTTAAGGTGTGTGAGTTCTTTATATATTTTGGATGTCAACCCTTTATCAGATACGTTTTTTTATGAATATGTTCTCCCATACTATAGGATGTCTTTTTGTTCTACTGATGGTGTCCTTTGCTGTACAGAAGCTTTTCAGCTTGATATAGTCCCACGTGTTCATTTTTGCTTTTGTTTCCCTTGCCCGGGGAGATATGTTCATGAAGAAGTTGCTCATGTTTATGTCCAAGAGATTTTTGCCTATGTTTTTTTCTAAGAATTTTATGGTTTCATGACTTACATTCAGGTAAGACATTAATTTTTAATGGTTCTTTTGGACACTAAACCTGTTGGCCTGCATAAAGATTGTAATTGTAACTATGTAATAGCTTTAAATATGAATTATCCTAAAATTCTGTTGCTTAGATAATGATACATGCAAAATGTTAGGTAGTCACTCACTGTTAGTATGCATGCAGAAAGGGGGCAGGCCGAGGCTCAATAATATGAGGAATGAAACTGGGAGCATCTCCTGAGAACTTGAATTTTGGGTTCATTGTCCCTTGCTGGTGTCAGATTTCCTTGATTCTGAATAAGTCCACTCCACAGTGAGTCACTGCCCTGCATGTCCTTGAGAGGAATTAACTAGGAGATACCTTTTATGTGAATAGCAAAGGACCTTCCATCTGGAAACAGGCTTTGAACATCCTTGATTCTTAACTGGTCTCTCATTAGTAATCAATGCCCATTAGGCACCTTCTTGCTTACTCTGCTGCTCTGACACTCTGCCCTCAATGAGTCAACTGTCTAGCACATGGTATGTGTTATGGATGCTTCCCCAGTAGGTGGCACTGAGTTGTAATGAACTCATGTGGTCCTAATTCAACCCAGTGGTACACATTATAAAATCAGTGATTGACCAAGTATTCTGCAATGTGTTGTCATCAGGGCCTTAGTATCAGGTATTTGGCGTGTTTATCAGAAATGCAGCATCCTGAGACCCACTACAAATAAAACTGGACTCTGGGGGGTGAGCCTGGAAATCCACATCTTTGACAAGGTTTTTCTTTTATGCACACAAAAGAAATTATAATATTGTGAGTTCTATGTGGACAGGCCTGATATCTGTTTTGCTCACCATTTCATCACTACATAATAGATACTTAAATATTATTTTTTAACTGAATACCTTATACTTCATATCTTTGATATCTGAGGCAACTGACTGACCAACACTTCAGAAAAGCTTAGTGAGAGTGTGTGGGTTCTGGACTTGGCTGTGTCCACCAGTTACCAGTTGTTCAACCTTGAGCACGTTGTTTAACTTTTTTTTTTGCTATTATTAATATACAATTACATGAGCAACATTATGGTTACTAGACTCCCCCTATTATCAAGTCCCCACCATATACCCCATTGCAGTCACTGTCCATCAGTGTAGTAGGATGTTATAGAATCACTACTTGTCTTCTCTCTGTTATACTGCCTTCCCCATATCCCGCCACCCCACCCCCACCCCCGCTACATTATGTGTGCTAATTGTAATAGCCCATTTTCCCCCTTATCCCTCCCTTCCCACCCATCTTCCCCAGTCCCTTTCCGTTTGGTAACTGTTAGTCCGTTCTTGGGTTCTGTGAGTCTGCTGCTGTTTTGTTCCTTCAGTTTTTTTCTTTGTTCTTATATTCCACAGATGAGTGAAATCATTTGATACTTGTCTTTCTCTGCCTGGCTTCTTTCACTGAGCATAATACCCTCTAGCTCCATCCATGTTGTTGCAAATGCCTGGATTTGTTTTCTTCTTATGGCTGAATAGTATTCCATTGTGTATATGTACCACCTCTTCTTTATCCATTCATCTACTGATGGACACTTAGGTTGCTTCCATTTCTTGGCTGTTGTAGTAGTGCTGCAATAAACATAGGGGTGCATGTGTTTTTTTCAAACTGGGCTGCTGCATTTCTACGGTAAATTCCTAGGAGTGGAATTCCTGGGTCAAATGGTATTTCTTTTTTTATTTTTTTGAGGAACCTCCATACTGCTTTCCACAATGGTTGAACTAATTTGCATTCCCACCAGCAGTATAGGAGGGTTCCTCTTTCTCCACATCCTCGCCAACATTTGTTGTTTGCCTTTTGGATGGCGGCCATCCTCACTGGTGTGAGGTGATATCTCATTGTGGTTTTAATTTGCATTTCTCTGATGATAAGTGATGTAGAGCATCTTTTCATGTGCTTGTTGGCCATCTGAGTTTCTTCTTTGGAGAAGTGTTCAGCTCCTCTGCTGATTTTTTAGTTGGCTTATTTGCTTTTTATTTGTTGAGGTGCATGAGCTCTTTATATAATTTGGATGTCAACCCCTTATCAGATATGTCATTTATGAGTATATTCCCCCATATTGTAGGATGTCTTTTTGTTCTACTGATGGGATCCTTTGCTGTACAGAGCTTTTTAGTTTGATATAGTCCCTTTTGTTCCTTCTTGCCTTTGTTTCCCTTGCTTGGGGAGATATGTTCATGAAGAAGTTGCTCATGTTTATGTCCAAGAGATTTTTACCTGTATTTTTTCTAAGAGTTTTATGGTTTCATGACTTACATTCAGGTCTTTGTTCCATTTGAGTTTACTTTGTGTATGGGGTTAGACTAATCCAGTTTGATTCTCTTACATGTAGCTGTGCAGTTTTGCCAAGACCAGCTGTTGAAGAGGCTGTCATTTGCCCATTGTATATCCATGGCTCCTTTATTGTATATTAATTGACCATATATGCTTGGGTTTATATCTGGGCTCTCTATTCTATTCCACCGGTCTATGGGTCTGTTCTTGTGCCAGTACCAAATTGTCTTAATTACTGTAGCTCTGTAGTAGAGCTTGAAGTCAGGGAGCGTAATTCCCCCTGCTTTATTCTTCCTTCTCAGGATTGTTCTGTCTGTTTGGGGCCTTTTGTGCTTCCATATGAATTTTAGAACTGTTAGCACTAGTTCTTTGAAGAATGTGTAGGTATTTTGAAAGGGATTGCATTGAATCTGTAGATTGCTTTAGGCAGGATCGCCATTTTGACAATATTAATTCTTCCTAGCAAGAGCATGGGATGAATTTCCATTTATTAGTGCCCTCTTTAATTTCTCTTAAGATTGTCTTGCAGTTTTCAAGGTATAGGTCTTTCACTTCCTTGTTTACATTTATTCCCAGGTATTTTATTCTTTTGGATGCGATTGTGAATGGAATAGTTTTCCTGATTTCTCTTTCTGCTAGTTCATCGTTAGTGTATAGGAATGCAACAGATTTATGTGTGTTAATTTTGTATTCTGCAACTTTGCTGATTTCAGATATTAGATCTAATAGTATTGGAGTGGATTCTTTAGGGTTTTTATGTACAATATCATGTCATCTGCAAACAGGGACAGTTTCACTTCTTCCTTGCCAATCTGGATGCCTTTTATTTCTTTGTGTTGTCTGATTGCCATGGCTAGGACCTCCAGAACTATGCTGAATAAAAGCAAGGAGAGTGGGCATCCCCTTTTTCCCCCCAATCTTAAAGGAAAAGCTTTCAGCTTCTCACTGTTAAGCATAATGTTGGCTGTGGGTTTGTCATATATGGCCTTTATTATGTTGAGGTACTTGCCCTCTATACCCATTTTGTTAAGAGTTTTTATCATGAATGAATGTTGAATTTTGTCCAATGCTTTTTCAGCATCTATGTAGATGATCATGTGGTTTTTGTCCTTCTTTTTGTTGATGTAGTGGATGATGTTGATGGATTTTTGAATATTGTACCATACTTGCATCCCTGGGATGAATCCCACTTGATCATGATGGATGATCTTTTTGATGTATCTTTAATTCGGTTTGCTAATATTTTGTTGAGTATTTTTGCATCTGTGTTTATCAGGGATATTGGTCTGTAATTTTTTTGTGGTGCTTTTGCCTGGTTTTGGTATTAGAGTGATTTTGGCCTCATAGAATGAGTTTGGAGTATTCCCTCTTCTACTTTTTGGAAAACTTTAATCAGGATGGGTATTAGGTCTTCACTAAATGTTTGATAAAATTCAGCAGTCAAACCATCTGGTCCAGGTGTTTTTTGCTTAGGTAGTTTTTTGATTACCAATTCAATTTATTTGCTGGTACTTAGTCTATTCAGATTTTCTTTTTCTTCCTGGGTCAGCCTTGGAAGGTTGTATTTTTCTAGAAAGTTGTCCATTTCTTCTAGGTTATCCAGTTTGTTGGCATTTAGTTTTTCATAGTATTCTCTTATAATTCTTTGTATTTCTGTGGTGTCCATAGTGATTTTTCCTTTCTCATTTCTGATTCTGTTTATGTGTAGAGACTCTCTTTTTTTCTTGATAAGACTAGCTAGGGGTTTATCTATTTCATTTATTTTCTCAAAGAGCCAGCTCTTGCTTTCATTGATTCTTTCTATTGTTTTATTCTTCTCAATTTTATTTATTTCTGCTTTAATCTCTATTATGTCCTCCTTCTACTGACTTTGCGCCTCATTTGTTCTTCGTTTTCTAGTTTCATTAATTAGTTTTGACTGTTCATTTGAGATTGTTCGTCTTTCCTTAGGTAGACCTGTATTGCAATATATTTCCCTCTGAGCACAGCCTTCGCTTCATCCCATAGATTTTGTGGTGTTGAATTATTGTTGTCATTTGTCTCTATATATTGCTTGATCTCTGTTTTTATTTGGTCATTGATCCACAGATTATTTAGGAGCATGTTATTATGCCTCCATGTGTTTGTGGGCTTTTTCTTTTTCTTTGTGTAATTTATTTCTAGTTTCATACCTTTGTGATCTGACATGCTGGTTAGTACAATTTCAATCTTTTTGAATTTACTGAGGTTCTTTTTGTAGCCTTGTGTATGATCTAATCTTGATATTGTTCCATGTGCACTTGAGAAGAATGTGTATCCTGTTGCTTTTGGATGGAGTGTTCTGTAGATGTCCGTTATGTCCATCTGTTCTAATATGTGGTTCAGTGTCTCTGTTTCTTTACTTATTTTCTGTCTGGTTGATCTGTCCTTTGGAGTGAGTGGAGTGTTGAAGTCTCCTAAAATGAATACATTGCATTCTATTTCCCCCTTTAATTCTGTTAGTATTTGTTTCACATATGTAGGTGATCCTCTGTTGGGTGCATAGATATTGAAGATAGTTATATCCTCTTGTTGGACTGACCCTTGTATCATTATGTAATGTTCTTCTTTGTCTCTTGTGACTTTGTTTGTTTGGAAGTCTATTTTGTCTGATACAAGTACTGCAACTCCTGCTTTTTTATCACTATTCATTGCATGAAATATCTTTTTCCACCCCTTTACGTTCAGTCTGTGTATGTCTTTGGGTTTGAAGTGAGTCTCTTGTAGGCAGCATATAGATGGGTCTTTTTTTTAAATCCATTCAGTAACTCTATGTCTTTTGATTGGTGCATTTAGACCATTTACATTTAGAGTGATTATCAATAGGTATGTCCTTACTGCCATTGCAGGCTTTAGATTCGTGATTACCAAAGGTTGAAGGGAAATTCCCTTGCTATCTAACAGACTAAATAACTTACTTCGTATACTATTACAAACACAACCTAAAGGTTCTCTTTTTTTTCCTCCTTCATTCTTTGTATGTTATGAATGCTATTCTGTACTCTTTTTCTAGCCATTGGGTGACATCTATTTAGTCTTAGGAATACTTCCATCTATAGAAATCCCTACAAAATGCACTGTAGAGGTGGTTTATGGGAGGTAAATTCTCTCAGTTTTTGCTTCTCTGAAAATTATTTAATCCCTCCTTCAAATGTAAATGATAACCTTGCCAGGTAGAGTATTCTTGGTTCAAGGCCCTTCTGCTTCATTGCATTAAATATATCATGCCACTCCCTTCTGGCCTGTAATATTTCTGTTGAGAAGTCTGATGATAGCCTGATAGGTTTTCCTTTGTATGTGGTCTTTTTTCTCTCTCTAGCTGCTTTTAAATGTCTGTCTTTATCCTTGATCTTTGCCATTTTAATTATTGTATTTCTTCATGTTGTCTTCCTTGGGTCCCTTGTGTTGGGAGATGTTTGCATCTCCACGGCCTGAGAGACTATTTCCTTCCCCATCTTGGGGAAGTTTTCAGCAATTACCTCCTCAATGACACTTTCTATCTCTTTTTCTCTCTCTTCTTCTCCTGGTACTCCTATAATGCAAATATTGTTGCGTTTGGATTGGTCATACAGTTCTCTCAATATTCTTTCATTCTTAGAGATCCTTTTTTCTCTCTGTGCCTCAGCTTCTTTGTATTCCTCTTCTCTAATTTCTATTCCATTTACTGTCTCTTCTACTACATCTAATCTGCTTTTAAATCCCTCCATTGTATGTTTCATTTCAGATATGGAATTTCTTAATGATTGAATCTCCGACTTAAATTCGTTCCTGAGTTCTTGAATATTTTTCTGTACCTCCATAAGCATGTTTATAATTTTTATTTTGAACTGTCTTTCAGGATGATTGGTGAGTTCAGTTTCATTTGGCCCTCTTTCTGGGGTTTTTGAGATTTTGGTCTGAACCATGTTCTTTTGACATTTCATATTTCTGTGTGGTGCCCACTGGTGCCAGAACTCCAGTCTCTGGAGCTGCTCAGCCCCTAGAATGAGGTTGTGGGTCATAGGGGAGTCAAGCTGGTGCCTGGGGGGATGAAAGATCTGTTTCCTGATTCCCATCTGCGGTGCCTGTCTCCAGTGTCAGTGCCAGTGGGCCAAGCGCACACGTCTAACCGCTGTGCTTTGCCGTCTCTAGCTGTTGTAGGCGGAGCCTCCCTCTGGCTGGCCTGATGCCTGTGCAGTGACTGCGGGTTTATGAGTAGGTGCCTGCAGGCCGGTAGGAAGGCTCAGCAGGCTGCATGTCACAGTGGGGGCCTCAGAGCTGAGTAGGCAGCCAGGGGGTTGGAGCATCTGAAGCTCCTCAAAGTTCGCAACCAGCTGGGAAGAGCGCATGCAGGCAACCTTGTCCAGCTCTCCCTTCTCCTGCACAACAAGCTCCATGCCAACCCTGCCCCTTCAGCAGCCCTCTCGCTGCTAAGAAACCTCTCAGACTGCCTGCCTTTCCTCTGAGACAGAGCGGCCGGGTGTGGAACCGCTCCTTCACAAATGGCTGGAATGTCAATTTCTTAAGCACTCCACCTGTCGGAGCTCCCCAACGTCCAGAGCACCACACATACTATAGGATTCTGCTCACAAAGCAGATGTCCAGGGCTAGGTGTTCAGCAGTCCCAGGATTCCACCCCCTCCCTTGCTCCTTTTCTCTTCCTCCTGCTGGTGAGCTGCGGTGGGGGAAGTGCATGGGTCCCGCCTGATTAAGGCTTTCGTATGTTACCCTGTTTTGTAAGGTCTGTCTGCTCTGTTCGTGAGGTGTGTATGCAGACTGTTTCACCCTTCTTTCTTGTTGCTGTTTTAAGGTTAGTTGTATTAATTAACTATATTTTTGTACTGTTTGTGGTTTTGGGAGGAGCTCTCTGTGTCACCTCTCCTGCTGCTTTCTTGAATCCACTCTGCTTAACATTTTCAACCTAAATTTCCTTCTCTGATAAGATGGAGATGGCACTATGACCTACCCAGAATTTAATTATGAGGATTAAGTGAGTTAATGTGTAAAAAGTGCTTACAACAATGCCAGACAAGTAGTAAGAGCTCCTAAAACATAGGCCA
Source organism: Smutsia gigantea (assembly GCA_032199065.1). Taxonomy (NCBI): domain Eukaryota; kingdom Metazoa; phylum Chordata; class Mammalia; order Pholidota; family Manidae; genus Smutsia; species Smutsia gigantea. Next base: position 244,700 of record JAVSCE010008247.1, on the reverse strand, counting down.
TGTAGTTGTTAGTATGTGTTAGATGCACTCTTGGGTCTTATTTGTTTTAATCTTTTACCCTGTCTGATTGTTTTTGCAGATGAGGAAACTAATTTAGTCAAATTTTTGTGACTTGCCCAAGTCACAAGGCCTTGTAAACTTTGAGTGTCTGGATTCTGAGGAGTAGTCCAGTGCTCTCTTCCAGACATCACAGCAGCTCGCTGCTCTTCTCACTAGTCCTAGTGCCACCTCCAGTTTATGGAGCCAACTGCACTGCCTCCTGAACACTGGCAGTGCTGGAGCTTGCCTTCCTGTGCCCTCAGCCTGCTCTGCTCCTCCATTCACAGTTTGCTCTCTGCTTGTCACTGCAGTGGTATGCAGGGAAAAAGAAGTGATTCAGACTAGTTCTTCTAATCCTGGGTGTCTCAGTATGGACAGTATTGGCATTTTGAGTGGGATGATTCTTCGTTATGGGGACTGACTTGTGTATTGAGAATGTTTAACAGCGTCCTTGTCCTTTACCTACTAGATGCCAACATCACCACCCATCCTGTGTGACAACCACAAATGTCGCCAGACAGTGCCAAACATCTCCTGGGAGGCAAAACTACCTCTGGATGAAGTCCTGCTTTAATCTGTTGTAGCTCATTCTGTCTCCCCACTTTCAATCACCTCCATCTAACTTCCTCTCTATTGTTTAGTCTCTTATCTAGCCTCCCTTGTAACCACTAACATAGACAGCAGCAGTGGACCTTTTAAAACAGTCTTTCCTGGTGCTTGACATTCCATCATTAGAAGTTAGAGTATAGCTTTGAACAGCCTTAACACATGCAAATCTCTGGAAAAACTACATGTTGTCAATTATTGAATATAATGATTTAATGTTAGTGTATAATTTTTAGTGGCAAATAGTGGGATAAACACAGAGCATAATTATTTCTGTAAATTTTCTCCAACACTTAATGCAATGCTTTATATGTAGATAATTATTTGTTGAATTAATGAATGGAGGGGTGAATGAATGAATGGATTAAAGAATGGATAGGAGAAGTGGAGACCCCAAGAACAAGACTGTTTTTCTAAGAAGTATAAAAAGAAACCATTGTTAAGTAAACCAGTGAAGAGATCTGGGTATGGTCAGATTAGTTGTGAAAACAGGAGCTAGAGGAAAGGTAGTAGATATTGCAGGAGATGGACTACTTGAAGGAGTGGTCTCAGGAGATGAGTAGGAATGGGATAGAGTTCTCAGCTGGGAGGTTATCTTTGCAAAGACATTTTCTCTTCAAACTTTTCCTTTCCTTTTCAGAATAAAAATTATCAATAGGAAAAAAACCTTTTGCAAGTAAAAGTAGACTCTAGAAGAAATGTAGTACATAAATTCCTCCCTTTTATTTAGTGTTTTGAGCTTGAAATGACTTGAGCTAAACTGATTTATTCTCTTACCTGTGCCACTTGCAGTTAAGGACTATTCAGCCTCAGCCATCAAGACCTGCTCTTTGTTTTAGACTTTCATCTGGCACTATTTTCAAAGGTTCTATTTCTAAATTACAGATTTTCTTTTAGAAAGGACACAGCCCTAATTTTCAAAAGGAGATGCTGTGCAGTCTATAAAGCAAAGGCTGGCTTGTGTATTTATGTTTTAGTTTCTGAGTACTGTGTATGAGAAACATCTATGGAAAGGCTCCCGGTTTCTGTATTAGATGAGGACATGTTGCATTGCCAAAACATAAGCTCTTTGTGGTTGCTGAAATTTGGAAATTCTGAAAGCAATTTATGCATTTGTCTGAGACCAGCTAAATTTAATCTGTTTGACAAGAATAAGTTACAAATGACTTGTTCAATACATCAGCTGTGTGGGATGGAATGCAAATGAGGAAATGATGAGCGCAGGGGTAAGTTCTGTGTTTCTGGCCAATAGAAGAAATGGTTAAGCATATTTTGAATACACGTGCTGGGCCAATTCAGGACCAGATTAATAATGCTAATGGCACAAAGGCTAATCCTTTTTTGTTGCTGTCTTTAACTTACAAGGCATTGCTAGGTAGGGTTCAAGTGTAGCTTGGTAACAGGTGCCAGGATGTCATAAAAGAGATCCACTGCTTCCCTGCAGCCCATGGACTTAGACCCAAAGTGTTTCAAAAAATCAGCTCCCCATGCCAAAGGGTAAATTCATTTGGAAATGGCCGCAGTGGATGAAAACACCCCCTTCTGGAAAGCCCCCTTCAAGAGCTTTGGCTCTCAAGTCTGCTGCCTAGGTTCCAATTCTGGCTACCTCTAATTACTAACTGTTTGATCTGCAGTGTATGGCTAATAATGGTACCTTATTTATGCTACTTCTGTGAGGATGGAGTGAGGTAGTCCGTGTGAAATAAAAAGTAAGCACAGTGCCCCAGAAGAAGCCCTCAGCAAATAATAGCAATAATTATTTTTTCTCCGATTATTAAAAGTAGAAAATATGGAAGTGCAATGCATGCAATGGAAGGAAATGCAGGAACTAGTTTTAGCTCTAATTTTATTTGAGGAAACCTGACCTGATCAACCTTGGAGATTAAGCAAGCAAGCAGCAGCAATGACAGTTTACAAGCTTACAGGCTAGACAGACCACAGTCTTCCAGCTGCAAGCTAGGCTCTCAAATCAGGGAGGGCTGTGCCTACTTCAGGGCACCCTGGACTCCTGAATGTATGGCCCAGGGTCTGTCCCTACCTCTGTCCAGCCTACTTTCACACAAGGATACCATTCAGAGCATGCCAGGCAGGAGTGGTCCTGGCCCCTGTATAGAGCTAGGCAATGTCTCTCAGGTCAGACACTGCAACAGAGGGGACTGGTGGGACAATTCCTCAGCACTTGGGATGACTTGTTGGTGGCTTAAAATATTGTTTGATTCTGATTTGGAACTGGCAGAAATATCTGGACTTGCATCCTACTCAGAGCTGAGCAATACCACCTCGTAGGTTGCTAATAAATAGGTGCTGTCATGAAAATAACGAAAGAAAGCTGTCACCCAGGTGCCAGTGATTCTGCTAGCCACTGCGGGAAGAGAATGAGCTGCGTGTCAGTAGTTCTGCCTTCGAGTCCTGAGTTCAGGTACAAGCCAGGTGACAGTGAGTCACAATCTTTCTGGACCTCGCCTACCTCATGTGTAAAACGGATGCATCTAACTGGGTGGGCTGTAAGATTCCTGCACAACCAGAATTTGATGATTTGAATACAAATAATCAGCATACAAGCATGAGGAAAGGTGGAGTGGAAATAAGGAAAGAAAGTGACTGAGAGAATCTGAAAGTGAGGGAAGATATGGAGACAAGAGAGAAGAAGGAAGAAAGCAAAGGCAAAGCAGTTCAACAAGAGGAAAAAGAAAAATACAAGATGAAATAAGCAAACCGTGAAAAGAGGAGGTGAACAGGCATGATAGCGCTCTTACTGGTCAATGGAGGAGTTGCTTTGAGAAGGAAAGACTTGTGGCTCGGATTCCTTCAGCTTGCACAAATTTCAGTTAGCAAGTCAGGTACTTGCTGTTGGAGGAAAAGGAAAAGGAATGAGATATTTAGGTAGGATAATTCGAGATTGTTAATATATCTCGAACATCATTTTCCTTTTTGAACTTAGTTTCCTATGAGGTTTATAAATAATAATGGACACATCTAAAGATATGTGGTGAGGTTACCTCTGCAAGATCTCAATAAACATAAAGGCTTCTGGAGGTAGGATTTGTGGTTCTCTTAGAAGTGCCCATAAGTTGAGATGAACTTTAGAGAGAAAGCAAAGAAGCTTATTTGAACAGTTCCTTCTTTGTCCGCACACACACACAAATTTGTAATGGTACATTCAGTCCCAAGGTAGTGCCTGACATATTGATTTAGAAATATAGTCAGAGTTCTGTTACTTTAGGTATCTCAGTGTTGGGAATACAAAAATGTGGAGTAACATTTTAAATCTTTTTTCAGGATGTAAAAAGGGCAATTTGGAAAGTGTAATGCAATCTTATTCCAGAATTCCTTGTTGCTTCTATGCCATGTCTGCATCCCTCTAGAAGACATTGTTTGTCTCTTTAGCCAAGGATATTGACACCTGCTACCGCTGGTGGACCGAGCTCAATCCAGTTCCTGGGACAGCTCTGGCAAATGCTGGCAGTATGTTAACCCCTCCTGCTTTTGCCAGCAGGTGGAGCTATAGAGTTAGTCATGCACCAGCAGGACCCATCAGCTCTCATTTCCTGTCAAATGACTATCTTCACCTAGCCAGCCAGCTATGTTTCAGCCTGCCTAGCTCTGCAGGCCCAGCGATCAAACTGTGTGGCTGACCCTTCTGGTTTCCATATGGGATTTGACTTCTACTGTAACACTAGTCAGTTTGGTTGGTACTCTGTTATCCTCCCTAGCTTTTCAAATCCTCTTCTGCCCAGGAACTGGACTGTTCTCCATACTTATTGATAGACATAGTCCACGCTGTACATTTAACATCATAAGTAGGGCCCATCCACCTGCTCAGCATGGTCCCATGACAGTGCCTGTGCAAATGCTCAGGTTCCCTACATTTCAGCCTGGACCTCGTCCTCCTGCTGCCTAGCGTGAGCCTCTTGGTCACGCACTAGAGATCCTATACTGGGTTATTGATTGCTGCTGTTGGATGTTAGTCCTTCAGCAGGGTGGGTTATTACTAGCACCACCCTGTCTCTCTCCTCCAGTTTAGGACTTCCTTTTCTCACTTACCAATCCAAACTGCTGACATTCCTCTTGTTTATGAAATATGACTTCTGTTTCTTTGATAGACTTTTAATAGAAAATCACCTCATGTATTACTTTGCTAGGGCTTCCATAACAAATAACACAGACTGAGTGATTTAAACAACAGAAATTAATTTTCTCACAATTCTGGAAGCAAAAGTCCAAGATCATGGTGTTGGCAAAGTTGGTTTCTTCTGAGGCTTCTGTTCTTGCCATGTGAATGGTTCATAGGTGACAGAGGAGAAAGCAAGAGTTAATTGAAAAAGTTATTTCAGTTATTAATCGATGAAGGTTACACATCAGCTTGTTGACGGAGTAATATTTGTTCATGCACCTGCTGTTTGTCAAATATATTGGGTACCTCCTACATATAAACACTCTCTTAGATTACAAGAGAATTATGCAACTTTGTAAGGCACTAGCCCTGCCTTCAAAGGGCTGACAGTGCCTCGTATAAACATTTTTGTTGTTGGAAACATATTAAATAGTTTTTAAAAATTTGCATCCAGAGGGGCATAGATAGATTTGGAGTGAAAAAATTTTTTGAGAAATTTATGAAACATTGAGTGAGATGTGCAGAAAGTTCCCATAAACTCCCTCACCTAGCTTCTGATTTCTGTTGTTAACATCTTGCATATAGTGTGGTACTTACTACAATTGATGAACATCTTGTGTAGTATAGTACATTTATTACAATTGATGAGCAAATATTGATACATTATTATGAACTAAAGCTCTTTGGGGTTCACTCTTTGTGTTATACATTCTGTGGGGTTTAACAAATGAAAATGACAAGTGTCCAACTTTGTAGTATCATACCGAGTAGTTTCCCAGCCCTAAAAGTCAGTCCTCCATGCCCTGCTAATTCATCCCTCCCTCTCTTGAACCCCTGCCAATCACTCATCTTTTTACTATCTCTATAATTCTGCCTTTTCTGCAATGTTATATAGTTGGAATCATACAGTATGTGATCTTTCAGCCTGGCTTCTTTCACTTAATTCTATATATGTAAGGTTCCTCCATATCTTTTTGTGGTTTGCGAGCACATTTCTTTTTATTGTTGAGTAATATTCTATTATGTGGATGTACCACAGATTGTTTATTCATTCACCTATTGAAAGACATCTTAGTTGCCTTGACAATTATTTTTTAATTTAGTCTTCTGTTCTATGGCTGAATCTTCCTTTTCTTCTTACTTAAATTTGGTCCTCCTATTTTTTTCATTGAAATATAGTTGATGTATAATATTATATTGGTTTCAGATCTACAACATCATGATTTGACAGTTTTACACATTACTAAATGATCATCACAATAAGTGTAGTTATGAGTTATCTGTGTTTTAATTGGAAAAGCACTGATATAGTATTGTATTAGAACTTCTTTGATTTGCAAGTGACAGAAAGCTAAATTGAATCAATTTAAGCAAATAGCTTAATTTACCCAAAGGATACAGTAGTAATACATGCAGCCCGAAGACAGGAACAAAGCTGAGGCTCAGGAACAAGTGGAATTTGTCTGAGGACCTCTCATCTTCATTATAAAGGTGGATTATGTATACATGTACCTATCAATCAATCTATATGTACATACAACATACAGATGTAACAGGTTTTTTTCAGATTGTTTTTTGAACAATCTACAGTTTTAACCAATGGAATTAACCAATGGAATAAAACTACTCTAATTTTCTCTACTGGTACCAAATCAAGATTCCTATGAAGATCTCCATGGATATAGCTCTGGTGCCCTCCTCGGATCAATCAGTCATGCCTTTGAAGTAGGGTCAAGAGAAGACCACTGTTTCTGCAGAGACCAGGTGGAACTGTTGATGGGGGTGGGATGAATGATATATTGTATACAGGCAGAAGAAATAGTGAACCTAAAGTAACTATGAAGTTGAAAAAGAGCATAATCTATATTTTAAATGCAACTTGATTAAAATGATGCAAAATTTCTCAGAATATGGGGAAAAAACAAAGATAAAATTAGAAGAACATTTTAATGTTTATATTTTTACCTTTCTGGATTTTACAAAATTCTTTTGTTCTTTATCTTCATCATGAAGTGGTATGTTAAAAATTAGATCTACATCCAGGTATTAAAATAATATCTATTGCAGAAAATAGTGTGTTTTTAAGATCACTCTTTCAGAGTATATGTTGGCTGTTTCTTTGGCTTGCTGCTGGAAGCAGAAGGGTTAGAAACAGGATTCAATATTCTTTGGATAAATTTAACTTCCTTCAGTGTAAATACCTGCCTTGGTTTTCCTATACTTAGTTTATCAACTTGTCATCTTGGAATGAATGAAACAACAAAGACAACTTATATTGTATCTTAAATCATTAGTAGCATTCAGCTGATGAATTTAGCAGTTATGGTGAGAAGTATTAATGACAAAGAGCATAAACATGTTGTCATTTTGTGTTTCAATATAGAACGGTAGATGTATTATTAGATAGGCAGAAATGACAGTAGTGATTCCTTGTCCATTTACCACTATTCATCTATTAATTTAGTCAGTGTTTACAGAGTGTTTACTGTGAAATGTCTGTGAATCTTTTACTATTTGAACTCTCTGAGGCATGGCCCCTGTCTTTTGTTGTGTATGTCTTTATATCCTTGATATATAATATTGCACTTGCCTTGGAGTAGGAACACAATCAGCATGCATTGGTTTGAACTGAATTGGGTTGTCTGGGTGATTAAAAGGTCCTTGTGCTCATGGACCTCTGCCTAGGGGCACCGATGGCAAGTAAGCAATACATGGCAGCAATGTGGTCCCTTTAACTGAGCACCTAATATATGCTAAGTACTTTCACATATAGCATCTTTAGACCTGATAACAACCGTGTGTGTGTGTGTGTGTTTGTGTGCTGGGGTAGGGGTACTATATGGAGAAATTAAGACTGAAAACATTTTAAATACCTTGTCCAGGTATACCTAGTTAATAAGTGTCGTGACAGATTCAAAGTCACACTCTTTTAAGAATTTTGTGTTTAATTACTGGCTTTTATGGTGAGCTTGGTTGATTTGTTTGTTTTTCATTTAAAGCAGTTTCTCTTCCTTTGTATATGGTTAGAAAAATAATGCTATTGATTTTTAATGATGCACTTGAATTGTTTTTACAAGGGGATTATGGGACTCATTAAAATGTTCATGCTATCTCATTTGTGACCAACAGCAGACATTTCAATATCAGGGCTAAGGTTCCTTAATTAGCAACCGTTTCCTCTGTGTGACACTAAATGGTTTTCTGGGGGTGGGGCCAGTGACCTTGAGATCACTAGTGCCATGCTTTAGTCAGCTGTGTCTCACACACTATAAACTCATTATTCTCTACACCATTTCTTTGACTTGTACTGCTGTCAGCTTCCACATTCTAGTATTCCTTCCTCCTAAAAATTAGACTCTAAAAACTCAAATGCCAAAAAAATTTTTAATATTCTTAAATTAAAGATATATATTTAATATTTTAATGCATATGCTCCTATAAAAGCATATCTAGTCTAAAAATAATAACATTTTTAGAAATGTGATCTTGCAGTTGAGAAGGGCTTTCTTACAGATGAAGGGCTTGGATCAGTTCATTCCATAGGCAACAATAACCTGAGGCATCTGTGACTAGATTACCAGGATCTTTATCATTCTCCTTTGTCAAAATACCTCTTTATCCCTCAATGCTGTGAGCACTAACAGGACCTGCCATCCTGAGTAATCATTCCCTTTCTTCCCTGCAATCACCACTACTCACTGCCACACTATTTAGCAATGAGAAATTTTTCTTAATAGAGAAGTCTAAAGCTAAATTTATCCCCAAACTATTGCCCAAAGTGTGTTGAAAATGAAGAGCTCAAATGAGGTGGTATGAGTTAAGAGAAAAGAATGGCTATCCTTATAGTTTAGCATCTTGGATAATAAACATCTTTAGACATCAGCCAATATCTCTTAAATGATATTGACACGAAGCACCACTGTCTGCTAAATAAAAGCCGTGCTTCCACCAGTATATAATTCATGATGTCACGAGATTAGGAATTATTTTCATTCTTTGAAAATTGAGTTTACTTTGCACCTTAATTTTTATTTGCTTTGGCTAAGGATTTTGGACTGTTGTATCTTTAACCTGACAGAGGCATTGCAATCCTAATGTAATCATAAAATTGTAATGTAAAAATTCAAGTGCTGGGATAAGCGAATCTGGAAAATAATTTGAATTTAAGATTTTTCTTATAAATAGCATGCCTATGTCATTGTTTAAGAAAGTTTATATATTTTCTAATGGAGAACAGAAAAATTATTACAAGTGGAGGATTTTTCTGAATCTGAAAGAATGGAGAAGTTGTTAAAAGAATAGCATTCTAAAAATAGACTAGGACTAAACTGAGGAAGTTTCATAAAATGGAACAATAACTCACTAAATACCTAGTTTCCGTTATAGTCATGTTTATATTATTCTAGTGTTTAAAATGAAAAGTAAATATATAAGAGGTTAGAGAAGACTAAAAATATATTTCCCATGTGTGAAAACAACTAATTTTTATTCTCAACTTCTTGAATATAATCTCATGGACAAACATTTATAAGAAGGAGTCCATTTTTAATCACCTCATGGGAGTTTTAAACTAAAAGACCTCACAATCTTTGTTTCATCTCCATCTTTTGTTAATGACTCTTCTGTGCCCTCAGTCATGGTCCCCCATCCCCTCCTTCCATCAAGACTGTCCTTCAGTCCTTCTTTCTACCTAAATGTCTCTGGCACAAGGGTTGTGATATTATACAGGCCAGGCTGTAGACTTTCCCATGACATCAACTTAATATGCAGCATTTCCATTAATGTCTGGGTATTGCCACCCTGAAGAGGGGTAGGCACTAATTAAATGCTCAATAAATACTTGATTTAAATTGCTCTTACCTTACATGAATATGAAAAGCACTCCATGCAATCTCCACCCCCTGCCTCCCAAATTAAAGCCAAACGCCTCTGGACAAGTGTCCGCTCACTTTCTTGGATAATCCTGCTAATTGTAGCAAGTCAGTATTTTCCTATACTTCCTCAGAGTAGAGTAAATACCCTTTTTTTTATATGAAGCCCCAATTTATAAACATTTTTAAACTGAAACACAAGTATATTCATTGTTTATTCCTTCATTCAACAATCAGACATCAAGTGCTCCAGGCACAAGTGCTGGGATCATAAAGACAAGTAGGGAATAAGATATGGCATCTTCCCTCTTGGAGCCATTATTTTAGATGTCAGACTTGATCAAGGAAACAAATAGCATGTATCACAGCCATTTGGCATTAAACACCAAATTGCTCATAGCCTTTGTTATGGACAGAGTGTTGTTATTCCCCACAAACTTCATGTTTTGAAGCCAAAATTGCCAAAGGTATTTAGGGGTGGGCCCCTTAGAAGGTAATTAAGCCATGAGGGTGAAGCCCTCATGAATGGGATTAGTGCCCTTATATGAAGATGCTGGTCTCTTTCTATTTTGTCTCTTCTTAATTAATGGCCATCTGCAAACCAGAAAGAGGGCTCTTACCAGACACAAGATCTGGTAGTGTTTTGATTTTGGACTTTCTTGCCTCCAGAACTGTGAGAAATAAGTTTATATTCTTTAAGCTACCCAATCTATGGTTTTTTTGTTATAGCAGCCCTCCTTGAGTAAGATTGCCTTACTGCTAGGATTCTTGTTCCATTACACATGGCTAATCTATGGTCTTTGATGTATAAATGTGCAGGAACAAACAGAACCTGAGAGAATTAATAGTGAGAAGAGAAATTTTCTGGGGAATATGCATTGTCAGAAGATCCTTCATTAACAGATACATGCACTTATTGATTCAATAAATACTTGTCAAACACATGATATGCCAGACACTGTATTGGATTTGCACAGTGATGAACTGTGTAGACATGGTATCTCTCATGGGACAGTGAAGCAAAAAAAAGAATACCCAAGCAAAAACCCAAACAGTATTACATTAAAAAAAAGACCCTCACACTGTGATGAAAACAAAACAAAACAAAACAAAACAAATATGGAGCTGATATATTATACTGTAAGCAAAATGAGGGAGGAGATTACTGCCCATTTTGCTCCCTGGGTATTTATCTACAAGAGCAAAAACAGCAGTGGACACACAGAAGCTTCAACAATAAAATATTAGTTGAATCAGTGGGATAATCAGAGAAGGTGGATGTATCAGTTTCCTATTGCTGCTATAACAGATTAGCACAGACTTAGTGGCTTAATTAAAACACCACAAATGTATTATCTTACAGTTCAGTTGCTCTGAAGTACCAAATGGGTGTTACTCAGCTGAAGTCAAGATGTCAGTGGGCTGCATTCTTTCTGGAGGCATTAAGGGAAAATCTCTTTCCTTGCCTTTTTTAGCTCCCAGGCAACTACATTCCTTGGCTCACAGACTTTTCTCCCGTCTCCAAAGGTACTGAGTCTTTCTCACTTCGCCATCTCTCTGGTTCTGTCTTCCAGTCACATCTCCCTCTTCCACTTTTAAGGACTGATTACACTGGGAATACCGGGACGATCCAGGATCATCTCCTTATTTTAAGTCAGCTGATTAACAACCTCAGTCTATCTGCAGTCATAAATCTCTTCTGCCATGTTATCTTACATATGCACAGACATCTTTGGAATGTCATCATTCTGAATACACAGTTTTCTCTGAGTAGTGATGTTGAGGAGCTAAGACCTGAAAGATGGAAGAAGCCAGTTATGTAAGGGGTGAGTGTGTGTGTGTGTGTGTGTGCGTGTGTGTACATGTGTCACACATAACAAAGTAGGGAAATGGCAATTGGTGAGAGAGCGGAGGGAGATTTCAGTATAGTCTGTGGGAAAGTTTGGAGTTTAATCCAGGTATATTTGGAAGTTACTGGTTTTAAGAAAAAGAATGATCTGCTTTATGTATTAAAAGGGTCAGTCTTGGGAGAAGTTGTAAGAAGGATAGATCTGATCAAAAAAAGCATTTTTTTTTTTTTACTAGAAGTGCGATGGCTGGGTCTATGAGGGAGGAGAGCTGCGACCAGCTCATGTGCTTGCAGGTGAAGGAGTCTGCGTGGGGCAGTCTGGAGCTCGTTCCTCTCATGGGTTGCAGGTCTGGCCGGGAAAGGTGCAGGTTTGGAGGAGGAGGGTGGTGGGGGGATGGAAGGGGTCTGAGCAAAGGGCAAGTGTATTCTCTGTGAACACATTCTTCACAGATGAGTCTTCTCCAGATTTCAGGCAGGTGAGGAAGGCTTTATCGCAAGATCTGGCTCTGTCTGTGTTTGGCTTCCAGATTCCAAAGGAGACAAATGAGGAAGTGAGTCATGAGACTGAAGTAAGATTCCAGGATCTGAGAAGTTGATAAAGTTGTGGCCACCTAGAAGTAGCCAAACTCAGCAAGCACGTAATTTTTGGAATCTGTTACTCCGAAGTTTTATGGATTGGGAGAGTTTAAATGATAAATGGGACATAGAATATTCTACTTTAAAAGAGCTCTCTTTTGTAACACAGAAAGGAAGAAACACATTTTCTTTTATTTTGTCCACATCCACAAAACCCCGGCCCCGTGGAAACAGTGGGAGGCACTCTGCATGGTTTTCTCATTAGAGGGAGCAGTCTTAGGGGGCTGGGAGCAGTATCTCCAGTGGGTTCCCAGGTGCCCAGCGCAGCCCCAGGTCTGTGGGGATGCTCAGCGTGCTGCATCTGTGTTTGCGTAATACTTTTAAATCATCATCATCTTCATCCTGCGTTATTTATTAAAATGCTTGTGGGTAAAGCAATTTATCAGTGAAGGAGTACATATGGTACTCTGTGCTGTTTTGTGATATTTTGGGGTTACTGTGGGGACTGAGAATAAACTAATGCTGCCAATACCTTCTGCTATTAAGATATCCAGACCTGTATGCCACACCAAGCATGGCCTGAAACAGGTTGATTTTGCCGTCTTAGCCGTAAACAGATGCTCATTTGGATGCTAATTAACATTTATAAACCATGTGTCGTTTATTTTGGTTGCACAGTTTGATAAGTTGTTAAATATCTTCCAAGTGCTTCCTTAATAACCAATTAAAATAATTTAGAAGGAATTTACTGTTTTAAAAGGAATATATTGTTTTGAACGTGCCATGAAGGAAGGCAGAGTAGAAGGAAGTCTGCACTGAGATACTCAGCATGGGATCATTAAAAACAACACAAAACTCAGAAGAGTGTGGGCATTTCAGATGTTTGGAGTTAAGAGGTTCAAATGGCACGTCACGTGGGAACCTGTGGTTCTAAGCCACTATCTGTAGGTTTCTGTCTTCAGGATTCCACCTTCTGTCAACCAGGGGGACTCTGCTTGCTGTGACAAAGGAGTTATGGGGTCTATTTTTCTAGTGTCCTTCTAGCTTCTCTCCAGTCACTCAGCAGTCTTGGAGGAACCCCAGCTGCAGATAGAGAAATCGCAGGACTGTCATGAGGAAGGGAACAAGCTGTCGGCAACAGCAGGCCATGCACGAAGCCGAGTGAGTGGGAATTGCTCTGGGAGAAACTGTTGGGAGCATTTATGTAGCACACAGTTGGGACTGCAGATGGCAGGGAGAGAACTTTGAACAACTGGAGTCTCTCTACACTGCCCAGGTCTGTGGACAGTAGAGCGTGCGAGTGGAGCTGGAAGGATCAAAGAAGCATTCACTGGTTTGGCTCAGCTGACACAGGGCTGGGATTGGCAGTAGATGAGCACATATTTTCCTTTTTTACTCTCCTTGATCCATTTCCTTTTTTTTCAGTATTATTCTGTAATCCTCATTTTAAAATAAGCAGGAAGTTACCATCTCAGTAGAGCTTACAGGCAAAGATGGAAAGAGGCTATTCACTGTGGATAAAAACAATGAATTTCATTAGGGTGTTCATATAATGCAGGAAATAGAGAAATAATAGAAGATTGGTGGTGACTTCCAGGGAGAAAATTCTGCTTAGAAAGGTTTGTGGGATAGTAAAGACCTGAAAATGATCATTTAGTAATTGTGCCCACTGTGAATCTAGCCCAAGTAAACAACCTTAAAACTTTCTCTCTTCCGTCTAGCTCCAACGCATGGGGTAGAATTCTTTCATTTACTAAATCCACAAACATTTGAGTTTCAGGCCCTGTGTTTTGGTGCTATGTGTGTAGTGAACAAGAAATATATGGGCCCACCCATCACAGATGGCATTTCTTAATCCAAACTTGAGGAGAGGGTGTGACTCTGAACTTTATCCTAGGCAGAAGTTTTATCATGTCAAATTTGGGATCATACAGATTTTACTGACCCCAAGAAAAGGAATCATCCATGGAATCAGATTGTTGTTAGAACTAGAAATATCCTTTGTCCAGTACAACCTCCCAAGAGATGTTAAAAGAACATCCATGACAAGAGAGCAAACCTCAGAAGCTTGTAGATCATGACATAAAAATGTGTGTGTAAGAGTACTATGAAAACAATTATGTATTGGTGTATTTTTCATTTAAGAGAGCTGTTTTTACTGTAAACTTATGGTCCAAAGCACTTTAAGAATACATTTTTTTCACAAAGAGAGAAATCTCTTTTGTTAGCATTTTATTGAGTATTCAAACAAAAAATTTCTTTTAAATATGTAAGAATACATTAAAGAAGCACAAAATGATCAAAGCAATTATAGGCAAGCTTTAAGATGATGGATGTGTATGTGTTAACTGGTAAATTATATTTGCATTATGATTATACAAAAATTATATATTCATTCATTCATTCATTCATTCAAATAACTCTGCATATTTACCCTTTACTAGGTAGTGGGAGTCATGGAAAGACATGATCCTTGCCCTCAGGAAGGCAGATCCAACTACAGGGGAACAAGGGAACAATTGTAGTATGCTTGGACAAATACCACAATAGAGGTTTTATGGGATCTTCAAAGAGAGGATCTGCACCCTGACTGAAATAGTCAGTGAAGGCTTTGCAAAGAGGTAATGGTATATTTAAAACATTAAGAATGAATAGGCATTTGATTGCTTAATAGTTAGGGGAGGAACTCTTGGGACAGAAGTAACAGACTGGAAAGATTATGGAATGTCAGGAAATCAAGTATGGCATGCTAAATAAGAAGAATTCTCCTGGGGAGAGTGGTGACCAAAGACACGTAGGGGCCCAGATTGTGGAACTTTATGTAATGTGCCAGAATTTTTTATTTAATCTTGGAGAAAAATAATTTAAGCAAGGTAATAATAAAATCCAATTTTCAAGTCAAAATTATCTTTCTGATGGCAGAGAGAAAGATTTGGGGAGTGCAAATTAATTACCTGTTGCTGCTGTAACAGATTGCCACAAGGGCAGTAGTTTAAAACAACACAAATTTATTGCCATACGATTTTGGAGGTCAGAAGCCCTAAAACCAGAACGTTGTCAAGGACAGTGTTCCTTCTGGCAGGTCCAGGGGAGAACGGTTTCCTGTCTTTTCTAGCATCCAGAAGCTGCCTATATTCCTTGACTCATGGCCTCTTCCTTCACTTTCAAGCAAGCAGTGTAGCATCTTTGTAGCATCTCCAATGCTCTCTTTCTCTCTCTCTCTCTCTGCCCCCTGCTTCCCTCTTTTAAGGACTCTTGTGATCATATTGGGTTGACCTGGATAATCCAGGAGACCCTCCTCATCTCAAATTCCTTCATTTAGTCACATCTGCTAAGTCCCTTTTGTCATGTAAAGCATTCACACATTCCTGAGGTGAGAGCATGGGAATCTTTAGGAGCCTTAGTCTGTCTGCCACAGGTGGGAGGAGAATGAACTAGGGATCTCGTTTAGGAGACTTTCCTTAATCCAGGTTAGTGGTGATGAGGACTTAAAATGTGGTCATAACCAAGCACTTTCACTCCTAGCTATTTACCCAAAAGAAGAAAAAACCCATGTCCACAGAAATGCTCGCAGCAGCGTATTTATTATAGCTCTAAACTAAAAACAATCGAAATGTCCATCAACAGGAGATTGGATCAGCAAATTGTGGTACATCCATACAATGTAACACTATTTCGCAGTATAAAGGAACAAATTTCTAATACTAGCAGAACATAGATGAACCTCAAAAACATTACGCGAAATGAATGAAGTCAGACAAAAGGAGACAAACACTATATGATTCCATTTGTTTAAGTTCTAGGACTGGTGAAGAAAAATCTGAATAGTGGTTGCCTAAAAAATGAGGCTGAGTATCAGGTTGCCTGGGAAGAGGCATGAAGGAGCTATGTGGGATGCTGGAAATATGTTGTATCTTGATTGGGGTGGAGATTACTTGGGAGGTCACATCTATTAAATTCACCAAACTGTACACCTAGGATCCAAACATTTTCTTGTCTATGAATTATACATAAATTAAAATAAAAATATATTAAAAAAAACAGTAATAGCAGTGGGGATAAAAAAGGAGGAGAAAGATCAAGAGCTATTTTGAATCTAAAATTGACAATGATTTTTAAGCCTTTGAATGCCAGTGGGGGAAAAAAGAGAGAGAAATGTATAGGGAAATAAATTTCCAAGCAGCATAAAGAAAAAAATCAACCAGTGTAGTTTTTGGACACAGATTTCCCTTTTATTCACACTATAAAATTAAGGTACAAAGCATTGACTAATGATTTATAAAACAGTAAAAATAAAAAACATTGAAGAATTCATTTCTCATTCTTCTATGTGTGTTTTACTTCCGAGGACTAAATGTAAGTTACGAACCTCAGATAGGAGCAGTCCCTGAGTTGGGATCTCTGAGGCAAAAACTAGATTTGAAGATAGAATTCAAGTTTATTTGCTAAATGGAAAAAGATATATGTAATTAACATTAACTCGGCTGTATTCCAGGACCAGTCTATGAGGCAAATAAATTCAGCAATCAGTGTTGTTTTTCAAAAACACGAACAGAATGTATTTGTTGAACTTTCCAGAGCTTTTGCCTGCCGTGTGCGCTATCACCAATACATTCAAACTGATTCAAAGAGTAGTTTAGATTCCGTTAAGCTGCACAAAATTTTTAAAAGATGCTGTTATACTCAGTACCATTATTTTGAAAATGAATAGGTTGCATTAGAGAATCTGAGTACTTATTTGGGGGGCTTTTTAATATGAACAGACACCACTGATCTCTGTTGTGATTCCACTGCTTGTCTAACTCCAGGGTTCTTCCCTTTGCCCCCGCCGTCCTCATCCACCCATCCTTCTCCCTTCCCTCTCCTCCCCTCTGAGTTTCTTCTCTCCTCCACTGACTTACTAGGTTTTATACAGTTTCACATACCATCTATATGTTGATAACTTTCAAATTTCTATCTCCAGTCCAGACCCTTCAACCAAGCCTGAGACTTAATATATCCCATATTATGTAGAGGTTATAGCAATTCAGGCATTTGCAGTTTCAAAGAAATTCTAACTGCATCTATTGTCTGTAGAGGCACATTAGTCTACAGATTTCACTCTGGAAATACCTTGAACTTCTGGTTATATAATACAGTCCTATTTCTCCCTATCTTTTCATAACTTCCAAAATTTTCTTTTGGGAAGCTACAATAAAATACTTAAAAAATGTGTACTTCCCTCCTGGCCGGCTCAGCTTGGAGACCCTGATTTCTTAGCTGCCTATGTTTAATGACCACTGTAACTACCCCATCTTTATTTATGACCTAGGTAGTTTACTATTTTAATTAATGAAGTTTTATGTGTATCTGTGCCCTGAGGCACCTTAAAGCAAAAGGCATCATTTCTGAGTCTTCGCAAAATAAATTCATAAACGCAAAAGTCGTTTTCAGCCAGACTAATAAAAACCCACTGATTTTAATTGACCATGAGCCACGGTTCAAACTGGACACCTTCATCATATTGACCTTGTGGAGTCTCCAGTGAAACAGGTTAAGAGCCAAGCCAGGTTTTACAGAATTCTGTTGAAAGTAAAAGTTTAGTTCATGTTTGTAAGAAAGCTGAGAAAAGAAAATGGATTTAGATGGAAGAAGTGGAAGGCACACCGTCTCCATCTGGAGAGTTCTTCTGGTGCTCTGACAAGGAGCCATGATTTCTGCCTTTGGGCTTTCACAAAACTGCTTGTGAAAGGAAGAGTCACAGCTTTTATAAATTTTCCCTTATAAACCAGAAGAAACATCCCATTTTTGGTGTCAGCTGGAGAGCAAATAGTTTTGAGAAATCAAAGAGGAAAATTCCTTCATGTCATACACTGAATTTTTACTGCAGGGTCTGGATGGAGTAGATAAAATGTGGGAGTTTTTTTTCCTCCCCATGTTACTAAAATCTAAATAAAATGTAATGTTTTAGGAAAACAGCTAAGTTAAAATTTATTGTCTTGCATATTGTGTCACATGATCTGGAGGCATTATTATGCTGAGGACAAACCAGAGACTCTAAGGAACTCGAAGCTGTCACTCAAGAGTAAACTCTTCTTTGAACTTGCGGAGAATTTCTGTTGGTCATCAGTTATTTATTTACATGTGCAACTGGCAAGTTTCACCTCTCTCGGGTTTTTCACTTAGAAAATGGAATTAATAATGATAATAGTGGCAACTGCCTCATGAGATTTTTGGAAAGAGTAAACAAGATAAAATCTGTAAAATACTTGGAACTGAGTCTGATGTATGTTCAGCATCAAATGAATGTTAATTAGTTTTATCCACATTATAACTCTCCTTCATGTCCTACTTCAAACCTAAAGGTTCCTTAAAAGGGTCTATTGCTTGGGGATTTTGGCTTGGACTTTAATGTCATTATTCTGTCAGTCAGAGTTTTTGTGTCAGCAAATGAGAAAAACCCAATTCAAACTTCCTAAACCATAAAAAGGAAATCTATTAACTGATGGCTGATAAATCCAGAGATAACTTCAGTGATGGCTTGATCCTGGCACTTTAATGATGCCACCAGAATATGGTGTTTCTTGGGAGTTTGACTCTGTGTCTGCTCTGTAGGCTTTAACCTCAGCTGCCTGCGGGCTTCAGGCTCCTATTCCTAGTCCCCAGTTCAGTGGCACTACAGCGGAAGTTCAGTCAGGATTGTTCCCTTTCCCCCCTCTACTCTGTAAAACTTGTCACGTCCCCTTGGGTCTATGTCCTTTTGATGGTTTTTGTCTTAGCCTCTTCCATTCCAGAAATCACTTCATATTCTCTCCCTTTTTAGTCCTTCTGTCTAGCTTCCAGCCGGCTTTTCTTTTTAAGAAGACAGTTTAGGTCTTCCTAGTCTCCGCAGCTCCTACAGCACAGCTTAAGGGCCCTGCCCTCAACAGCTGGGCCCTTAGGCTCTGTACTCATGTTCTTCCCAGGAATGTAATGTATACTTTAACATGTGTACTACAATCACCATCAAGTCATGAGGAGTCCCAGCTTTCATCTGTTACAGACTTTAAAATGCTTAAAACCAATGTATTCTTTAATTTTTAATAAAAACTCTTATTTCCAAAAACTTTTCTCCATGGGCAGTTTGAAAAACAAAACAAAAAAATGTAAATCAGAAAAACACAAAGAAGAAAATGAAAATGCCTGCAGTCCCACTACCTACCGGTAACTACTGTTCCCTTCTTGGTTTATTTTCTCCCTCCCTGCCTCTCTAGCACCCCCACCCCCTTTCCTTTTTTTCTTCCTTCCTCACCTTCATTTGCCGTCTCCTTATTTGAGCACATACACACATCTAAGTGATATTATAAGGTTATCCTTCTACCCTCTGGCTGTCTCTTTTCAGTCTTCACTGGACCGTCAGCAAGTGATTGGACCGTCAGCTAGTGATAACTAGCTGAGACCCCCCCCTTGAACGGCAGACTCATCTGTCCCCATACTGCTCGGCAGTTCTGCTTGGAGGTCAAGCAGGCATGCCCAAAAGGAGTCATTTCTGTTTGCCCTTCTTGTGCCTGTCACATCACAGCAAGTGACAGCTTTGTCCTTCCACTCACTCAGGCCAATCACTTTGGTGTCATCTTCTCTACCCTTTCTTTGTACTACACACCTAAGCCATCAGCAAATTGCATTTTCTCTACCTGAAGAAGACTTCCAGAAGTCTCACTCTTTCTCACGCTCACCGCTACTGCACTAGTCAAGAGTGTTGCTGCCTAGATTACTGCAGGCTCTCTGTGTCACCTTGCCCTCCTTGGCAGTCCGAGTGAGTCTTTCAAAAGGTTAGTGATTCTTTTTAAATGTCACTCGTCTTGTTGAAACTCCCCAGAGGCTTCCCATTCACACAAAATAAAATCTCACATTTTACTGTGACCTTGCAGTGTGTGATCTTCATTGCCCAGCCCAAACCTGTCTCAGAGCTCATCTACCATTTTCCTTACCCAATTCTGGCAGGACATTTCTCTTTCCGGTTTCTCAGTGGTCTCTGTGACAGCAGCCACATTGTGCACTTGGGTGCCCTTCTGAGAATGTGTTGTGGGTCCTTCCAGGGCTGTGCTGTGCCTAACAGATGCTGAGCTGTGGCTCCTCATGCTAATTTGCTAAAGGTTACCATCTCTCCTCTTCTCGCTGTGTTGGGTTGTGCTACCCACCCCTGTAAAGGAAAATTGCTCCTCAGCCTCACTTGGTTCTCTTTCCTGCAGAGTAATTTCTGCCTACTCAGCCCTTAATATCTCCCTTCACCCCATTTAAAAACATATGATAATCATTGTGCTTTCAGGCAGTGGGTTGTAAGAACAGAGTCACGTAATAATTATAAAAAAGTAAAATAGCATTTCCATGACACTGGCCCACACTCATGAAGGACCTTTATTCTCTCGAATTCCTTCCAGACTGGTCTAGGATGGTCAGAGTGAGAGGTCTAGAGTCAGTGCCTTTCACCTTCCATCTCATTTGCTGTGGCTCATCAGGGGACTGCCTGCTTACTGCTGCTGCTAAAAGAGACAGGCCTGGCACTGATGCTTACTGCAGATGTCACTGTCCTCCTAGCCCCCTGCCGTTTCATCCTGAGGGTGCTGATGTGCTTCCCTTACAGCCGAAGCTCTCACCGCTCACTGTTGCTGATGACAGCGATTTCAGTGTCCCAGAGGATTTATGGACTCTACCTCTTTTCGCTATCTCTGCTTTGTTTTTACAATGTACTCCCATGAAGCCTGAGTGTTGGATACCCATTTGTGTGGCAGACACTGTGCACATATCCATGTGTGTATAATACATACATTCATTTATTCCAACCAGGGGTCTACCATGCATCAAGCACCAGTACAGGCTCTGGAAATACAGCAGTGAGCAAAGCAGATGAAGTCCTTGCCCTCATGAAGCTTATCTTCTTTAAGGTGAGGTAGACAATAAGGCAAATAACTTCCTACTTGGCATAGTTTCAGGTGATAAGTACTATGAAGGAAAATAAGGCAAACTAAGGAGAGTAGTGCACTGATATTCTAAAACAATTATTTGGGCCTTCTCTTAACTCTCAAACCGATATGCATATCAAACTCCATGGTTTCAATTTAAAAAGTTCCTTAGGCAGTTGCAATCTATGGGCATTAGACTCTAAGAAGGTTTATCTTATAGTGCCTGAAAGCTTTAAAGCTTCTCCAGACTGACACATGAGAAGTCATGGGGAGCATGCTGTCACTTTGTCTGACATACTGTTTTCTAAGTCCAAGTGACACAGAAGCCAACAGTGTGTTAGCATGCAGATGGAGTTTTTGATCTAAATTTCCCACTATCTTTTACATAAAAGTGAAAATTACTTTGGGTGAAACATCTTGGGCACAGCTCAGAGTAGGGTTGTTTGGATTTAGGAGCTATGGGGGGCTTTCAAAGGCCTCAGTTTGCAAGAGAGCGGCAGTGACTAAGCTTGGCAAACTAGTTAGGAGAGAAAGGGCACCTTCATCTCCGCTGGGCCACCAATTCCAGTCTGGAAGGCCGTCTCAGTATATACCCTGCAGGACCCTACATGACTCTTTGGAATCACCCTGGGGCTGAGACCTGAATGTGGTGCTCAGCTGAGAGAAGATGGAATGGCCATTAGGCCTAGGGCAAATCAGCAGATGACTGAAAATCTGATTTGGAGATGATATCTATAGTCACGTCTTTGATAGAACAGGAGGTGAAGCAAGAAAAACACTTTGAGTTACAGTTTTCTTTTCTTTGTATTTTTATTCTTTATGCTTATGCATTATTAAAATGAAATTATTTTATGGCAAATCAGTTACAAGGAGCCACTCATGTAATAATTAATATTCACTTTCTAAAACTGTCAGAATTCATAGGTTCAAAGTTGTTATGACAACTGGGAGACACCATTCTTTACAGTCATCATTTGGTAATAGCAAAAAAAAAAATGAAGTCTAATTTTAATTTTCTTGCATCATAAAAATGGGAGAGGGAGAGTTACACATATACAGACTTGTATATATGCAAGTTAGATTTTTTTTGACATCTTAAAGAAGAACTTTAGAATAAACCAATTGACTCTCCAGCAAAATAATTTTTGAAAAAATAGAGTGATATTAATTCTCTACTGTAAAGGAATGCTTTAAGAAGAATACTGGAACACTTTGAAGTCTTTTCCTCTTCAACAAGCAGGAGAGAGAAGGGAGAGGCATGACAGTATAGTAGTGCTAGACTGCAGGGTTTGAAACCTCACCCCACTTCTTGCCAACACTGGGGCCATGGACAAGTTTCTTAATCTTTCTATGTTTCATTTTTTCCATATGCAAAATAGTTAATAATGGTACCTGTCTAATAAGGTTGTTCTACATTAAAAGAATTAATAGACAGTGTACCTGGAAAGCTAAGTGAACTATAGTAACTATTTTGACTACTAATGATAATTATTAGTTCTGTCACTCATGTTGTATGACATAAGAATGACTACTCTAAAATCCCAGGACTCAGGAAAATGAAGAAAATAAACTCAGAGACAAACAGAAAGAAACCTAGTACATAAATAGCACTAATGAATAAGGATTTAGAGAGGAAATTCCATAAATCTTTGACTTTTATTAAATTACAGTGAGAAGAGGCCAAAAGGCCAGTGAAGTGAGAAGGCGATGTTAGATTGCTCTTGGGGAGAGACAAGGACACTTATTTGTCCCTAGTCCTCTCCCTGAGGTATGATAATTATATAGTGCACTTCCTAAATTATGTGAAAAATTGCTTTCTTATATTTGACTTCAAGATGACTCCTCCAGTACCCTTAATCTTTATACACTAGCAGGATCCCAAGGCCTATCAGGTATTACTTTGGAGGGCTCTGTTTTCTTTTCCGTATTTCTGTTTCTACATGTGGATGCACAGTTTCTCTAAAGGCACAACTAAATTCAAATTCAGAGAGAAAGGGCTGAAAATTATCAAGTGAGCACCTACTGTCCTCAAGTTCCTCGTATGCACACATAATTATTTAATCCCTACCAGTGCGCTTTGGGATGCCTATTATCATTTTTGGAATATTGGGAGATTAAACAGCTTGTTCAGGACCCCAAGTAGAGAATGATGCTTATTCTGTTGACTGAAGAGCCTTCTTGATTGTAAACACAGTACAACTTGAATTCAACTCTAATTCACTAATTCGAAGAGCACAGGTTTTTAGAATTAGAAACTCTCACTTTGTTACTGTGTTTACTTGGCAAGTCAGTTCACCTTTCTGATTTTTACTTTCTATTGTATTAAATGAGGCAGAGACCAGCTGCTTACTTCAAAGAATTGTTATGAGGATTAAGTGAGATGATGAATAGATAATGCTTCAGAATCAGACAGCTCTGGTTTCAAATCCCTACTTTACCACTTAGGAGCTTAGCCAAGTTATCTCGACTCTGTGCACCAGGGTGTTCTGATCTGCAAATCTAATTGAATTATGCCTACTTTTTAAGGTGTAGTTTTTAAGGTGTAATATATATATAATAAACATAATCTGTATACTAGAGCACAATAAACACTTTGTAGATGGTTGTGGTTAATATATTTCTTATAATTTAAAACATTTTATATATGTAATTCCAGGGGCTCAACTGACTCATAACTTTATGAGTTACATATTGAAAATGTTAATTTAAAGATGTGACGACGTTTCTGAACATAAGGCAAAAAGTCAAAGTCTAAAATTCTTCCTACATTTTGTATATAAATTGTCACAATAAGAGATTTTTTTTCAAAGGGTCTAAATATTAAAATACATAATTTATATACAATGCTCCCTTCACTTAAACCCTACAAAGGGTTCCACTTATTGTCAGGATGAATTAACATAATTGATAAAGGCTAGTTGTGCATCTTCTTATAAACTGACAACAGAAATTGTAAACCGAAATGCACATCCAGCTGGTGGTAGACTGACAGTTGTTTCTCACATCCATTCTGTTTTCCTTATTAACAGAGTTTTGGCTGTGTGCAGCTGCCCAGCTAGGATTCACATTCCCCATCCTCCACTGTATCTTGGCTTGGCCACATGATGGTGTGCCAGTCAATGGGATAAGACCAAAAGTGAGTGAGTGTGGGACATTCAGGCCTTGTCCTTAAAGCACTGTGCCGGCACTCCTTCTGGGTTCCTCCCCCTTTCCTCTGGCACATGGTGACCACCACCCATTCTTGGAAGCTACATATTAGGAATAGTGGAGTTGCTTCTCCAGTCTGGGTTCCTGGAGAGCCTCTGGAGTGGAGTTGTTCTACATTCCTGGACCAGATGGACTGTTCTGTGGGAGGCACTTAAATATCCCTCTTATTTAAGCCATGGCATTGTGGTCTCTTTGTTATAGGAGTTCAAACTTTGCCCTAATTAATACACAAAGTCAGAATATGGGTGACCAGCCTGGACAATTATTCCCTTTCTCTGAGAGGCATGACCCCTAGAAAAGAGAAACTTACAAAACAGAAGCGACTATACAGTGTGAAGTTTAATTTATAATTAACAAAGGTGAAAGGAGGCTTGTAGTGAGTTATTCAGCAGCTTAAAATTTCTTCCCATAACCATGAAGATCCAAAATGTGCCATAAGCAATGAAGTGTGGTTCCAAAGCACAAGTCACTTCCATTACTGAAAATATTACCTTTATCTTTTATCTTGTGGTCCATGGTGGGTTTTAGCAACATTAGTCTGGTAATTCTGGTCTCATGTTGGTTAGAACGTATAAGAAGTGACTAATAGGCAAATAATTTAAGGAGTTGCTTCCTTAAGAGTTTCAGACTTGAATCTTCTCTTTCTAAAATATTATGGATTTTTCAGCCCGTGGCAAAAAAGATTTTGCCCAATAAGTGTTTTGAGGAAGAGTGTTGAATAAATGATGCAGAAATGTTATCAATGCAACAGATTTTTAAATATTCAGTGAACTTCAGTGAGGAGAGAAAAGCATAATTTCTACTCAAAAATGCTTTTCTACTGAAAATGCTCTTTTTGGTCATTCTTTCCTGTAAGGAGTTTTAAGGACAAGCCCTGAAAGGGCCACCCTCACTCTCAGGCAGTGATTGGCAGGCCCATCGTCATGTGGCCACGCCAAGTTACAGGGGAGGATAGGGAGTGCAAGTTCTGGCTGGGCAGCTGTGTGCGCAGTCGAGCCCTGTTAATAAGGAAAACAGAGAATGCACTTGAAAAACAACTGTCAGTTTACCACCAGCTGGATGTGCATTTCTGTTTGCAATTTCTGTTTTCAGTTTATAAAAGATGCACAACTAGCCTTTATCAAATATGTTAACTCATCCTGGCAATAAGTCAAACCCTTTGTAGGGTTTAAGGGGAGTGAGCGTTGTACGTAAATTATGTATTTTTAGTTTATAAGAGTAGTTGAAAGTAACTTCTGGGTAAAATTCATAATGAAAAAAGGCAAATACATAGTCTATTAATAAAAATTCATGACAAGTAAGGATTTATGTCATGGGAGCCTAGCAGGCGAATCAACAACTCTTTTGTTTCTGCCTAAATCAGTTTTGTGGTTTTTAAATTGGTGATGTAAGGCATCCAGACAATGATAGCCATGCCCATAAGAGAAAGGAAATACAAAGCATCAAGTTTTGTCTTAAATGTAATATTTTAATATCAAAGAGTTTAGGCTTCCTCTTCATCACATAGGCAGTATCACTGAAGTAAACACATCTCTAAGTTAATCAAGTCTTTGCAATGCAAATCACTGTACAACCCCACCCAGCCTCCAATGGCTAGCTGATTCATTAGATACGTGGCCTCCACTCTGGGGATGTGCTTAGGATCTGCACTTCCCTGGAAACTGGAAGTAGGAAATATCTGAGCCAACCAGAGGGCTGACTTCCATTTCTGAAGCTCCAGCTGTTCAAATTAAGAGCTCAAAGCATTATAAATCTAAGAAGGACTTCTAGACTGCAGTAGTTTTCAATGCTAAATGAACACCATGGTTATATTTTTATGTGTGATCTTTTTCATGATGAGAACCTTGAATTTGGACAGTTTTTCAGTATAATTGGTTTCCTTTATAGTCCTGATGGATCTGAGGAGTCCTCAGGCTTTACCTGACTGCTAAGGAGTCCACAGCACAGAATGTTTAAGACACCGAGCTCTAGAGTATTAGGGACCAGTAGGCAGGTACTGGTTGAGGCTCAACGCTCCATTCCACCAGGCTTGAGACAGAAGTGGGATTTTGCTTGTACAGGGAACCACCCAATAAGAGTCAAATACGATGCTAGAGGCAGTATTTGCTGAAGTCCCTGGATTTCAATTTAATACCCTTCCAGTACCTCTTTCCCTGACCCACATGTGCACTTATCATGGTTAGAACACTCTCAGCTCCACAAACATCATTAAAAACTTTGTTATATGCACTGAATTTTTCACCATTGACTTCTAAGTAATCAAAATGTCTCCATAAACTAAGCTTGATATAAATATAAATTCAAGAAAATATTATTTTACAGGAAAAAAAGGTCAAATGTCTAATTGGTGATCTTACCAGTGAGATAACTCTTTGTCCATTACTAGACATTCTTCTCTACTGTCCTATTGTCTTCTGAGAATTTAATGCTATCTGCATGAATTGTGTTGGTGGGGACATATTTTAGCCTAAATAAACTCAGTTACTGTGTAAACACTGGGAGAACAACAAAACTTTGTTTATGTTTTGTTGAGCAGTTTCTATCATTTCTAAATCCATTTATGTTTGAAAAGGAAATTTCATTTACACATCCCTACATGGTTAACCCATACAAAACTGTTTGGAAAAAATCCATTCAAAAGCACAGCTGTTCTGATTTTTTTTCATATCTTTTACCTTCTAGTAGAATAAAACGGTCCTACTTCATATTCTTTCCTCTCAATTGCAGGTAAAATTCAGAACTTCCAGTAAAGTAAAATGGCTGGAAGGAAGTCTGATGGGGCTGTGGAAACCTGGGCTCTGATATGACCCTAGGACTTGGCAGCTGGAGAAGTTTGCCCACATTATTTAATCTGGAGTTTCTCAACTTGGTGACACATTATAATCTCCAAGAGGTTTAAAACATGATTACATTGCCCCCTTCTTCACCCAGGTTTGAGTTTAAATAGTTTGGTACAAGGTCTAGCCTTCCATATTTAAAAAATTCTACCCTTGGTGACTCTAGTGGACAGTCAGGGTTGATTAATTACTTGGGTTTCAATATTCCATATAATTTTTAAAAAGTACCTGAACACTATAAAATTATATAATATCTAGCACTATAAAATCAGTGATGATGAGATAACATGACAGAAGACTGCTGTATCCCTTGGTAAGCATTGGTGAGCATTGCCTATGTTTCAGTTTCAGTGTATAAAATGTGTGGGTAAAATTGTAATATTTCCAGAATATCTCACCTGGCTTTACTACATCTGCATATCAACAGGTGCTCAAGGGTGAAGAGAAGAATGGCTTTAGTTCATTTGCATCTTTCCTCAGGGGTGGAGAGAGGTTCATCTCCATATCAGTGGGTGATTACCTGGGCAACTGAGGGCTTATCTGTACCCAAGAGGTGAGGGGAGGGGTGGTTTTGTTTCTTCTGGAGCAGGAAAGAGAGAAGGCTCTGGATTGCAGTTTGTAAGCAATAAATGGATTTTAAACTTTATTTCTCCCTTTGACTGATTTCGGTTTTAGAGGTGTTTTGCCCCAGGATTTCCTCTCCCCAGATTTACAAATGAATAAAGCCATTTCAAAATATCTAAAGAGCAAAGGCTTATATTTCCCATCATTATTGTTTTGTTATTTCACTTTAACCAGGTCATAATAAAGTCCTGGTTTATTATTTCTCCTAGGATAAATTATGAATTATAATTTTATAATATTGGTAATATAAAAAAGATTCTTTTATTTATTTAGACATTAAAAATCAGAAATTGCCTTAACCTTACTGTGAGGTTGACACTGTGGTCACCATTTAAATATTTGTATAACACATGTCTTGGATTTGTTAAGCAATTTGATAATCTTGATCAAGATCTATGCACTATTATTTTTGTTGACTTTAGAGCAAGAAGAACATACCCTTTACATTACTGGCTACATAGGCTCATTTGATGAGGTGTCTTGGATCAGTTTCCCCAGAAGTGGAGTCTGAGATAGGGATTTGGATGCACACGATTTATTGAGGGAGCGTTCATAGAAGAAAGGGAATGAGGGAAGCCAACCTGGAAGGGGAAGAAACTAAGCAATGACATGTCTTCAGGAGAACTTCAGCCCCAGTCTGCTCCCACAGGGGCTCAGAAGCATCAGCAGCAGCAGTTTGCCCAGTGAGGCATGGGGATAACCTTCTGTGCCCAGTGACAGACAGATTTTGGATAAAGGCAGTTCTCTGGAGAAGAGGGGCAGCTGTGTGCCAGAGCAGTCAGTCTCACACAGCTGGAGTGTGTACACTGGCTGGCAAAAGAGGGCTAGGAAAGAGACCCACAGCATTTAACCCAGAATCTAATCTGCTGCCCCAAAATATTACCCTCTTTATTTGCTTTTTCATGTTAGTAGTTTCATTCCTTTGGGTATTTAAGGGTCTTTGGTAAGGTGAACATTTTCTTTGACTAGGTCACACCTTAGGTTGACATCTTAGCTATCAAGGGAGAAGAGAGATATTTATTGAGCACCTACTAGGTTTTAGTCACTGAAATGTGCCATGATCATACACAAATATTTTCTTATGTAATTCGAGGGATGCTTTAGTGAGAGACATTGGTGGCCTGAGAGCAAATATATTTAAGTAGGATATTTGAAGAAGGGGAGTAATTTCAAAGGGGTCAGGACTGTAAACTCTTTGAGGACATAAATGAAATTGATATTTTTGGGTGTCCCCAGTGCAACAAAGAAGTTGTGTAGGAAATCTATGCTAAATACAGGGATAAATGCCACCAGGAAATAAAATGATGACAAAATAGAGCTATTAGCAGAATTTGGTCCATTCACAATTTTCCCCAAAATTAGGGACAAAAAAGGAACCCAAAAAAGTAGGAATTATATTTAGACTTAGCAAAACACAGAAACCCTTTTAAAAAAAGGTACTCGTGCTACACAAGGACAGTATTTCTCCTTCATTATAACTTTATTTTTAAAATTGAGAGTCTAGTGTTATTTTGAGGTATTATCCCAAAAGATGACTGATTTAATACAATATCCTACAAATTACCAATTGTGTTAATATTCTGTAGATTTCTCCTCTATGAACCAAAGTTAGAGCTTTGTTGATTTGATAATTAATCATAGTGGAAAACATTTGTTCATTTCCTTACAATCTTCCAGGAAGAATGCCCATCAGATTTTCATCAGCCTTGCAAACACATTCTTCTAGCATGGAACATGATTTCATTAAATTGAGCTGGCTTCCGGGGTTACTCGAAACAAGCTGCAGGTGTGAGTCAGGGTTTTATTCACACCCTACACTGCAGACTTCATCCTTATAAACACCAGTCTTCACTGTCTAATCAAAGGAGGCTTCAGAAAATCCACCCTTTCTCTTGTCATCAACAAATCCCTTTAATAATAAAAATGATTGATCTGTATCCTGGGAATACTCATATTTGATCATTTTTTTATCCTCAAACCTCAGTGCCAGAATGATCACCAATTTACAAAAACAAACACGCACTTATTTTACTTCCTTCTCTCTTGCATCTTGCAGCTGTCTGAAAACCGTGATCTTCTCCTATGGGCCTCCTCAACCATTTGAAGTGTGCACTATTTTCCATTCAAAATGTTAATACATCAGCAAGTTTTTTTTTTATTAAAAGTTAGTAAAAATGACAGCCAGCTAAAGATATCTTGGTTTCAGAAATGTAGATGTCAATAAGCTGGCCTTCATCCAGGGACAAAGCACTATGATAAGCCATGGAGTCCTTGGGATTTCTTTCATGGATAACAGAATTACTCTGATGTGCTTAGAGTCTCTACATAGTCGCCTTGGCATTGTCCTGAGGAAGCTGGAACTGTTTCCTGAGGAGGCAAGTTCTCCAGTCATGGAGGAGAATAAAGCTTTTTGGTATTAAATACACTGTTTGCTTTAACCTCGTGCTCTCACCAACTACTTTCTACCTTTTCCCTCCCTGACCCAAGCGAGTAGTGAATTTAACATGCCAAACACTACCCCACGAGAAGCAGCATCTGGCAGAGTCCCTGTAACTCCAGCAGTTGTACTCCGTGTCTTTCTCATGAAAGAAGCATGTCATGATTGAGTAGGAGATGAGGACCTTAACAAGGGGAATATTCTTGAATGAGCTTTACTACTTACTTTGCGTGATTTACTTGAAAAGGTGTGTTTCTCCTTTAAGTATTATAGATATCACATGACCCGTGACGCCTGCTCCTTTGCATCGCAGCACTGCTGATGCTCAAACCAATTCATCAATAGACCACTCATAGAGAGCGGCCAGGGTTCACCGCTGATTCCTGCACAGAGCCAGAGGGAGCATGACGTCAGCGTGGGCAGGACCACAGAGGGGTTAAGACCTGATTTTATGTGTGGATCTGTGGATAAATCTTCCCAAGTTTTATTTCAACATAATAAGACTGGATTAGATGATTGCAGAAGTCTCTCAACGGAAACTTAAAATCATGGAGTCTTAGGTCTTCAATAATCACAAATTAGTCCTTAGAGATCAGCTAATAAAACCCTCTTGCTGGCCCAGAGAGGTGAAGTCAGTGAAAACGCACAGTTACTGGTGAGGGCGGCTTGGTGAGCTCAGGCTCTGTGTTGGGCACTCTGTGTGGATTATCTGTAATCCTTTCAATAGCTGAGAAGAGGAAAGAATATTTTCCTTTTACAGAGGAAACAGATTTCCAATGGTTAAATGACTTGAACAAGGTACCACAAGCTCCATAGAGAAGCTTTCTGTCAGATCCACCCATTTTCAAGTACACTGCAAGTTTAGGGACTGTGGATCAGAACTGGGACTGAGCTCTTAAAATTCTAAAAGTGTCCTGCATGTCCAAAAATAGGTTACCCTAAACACATCATAATATAGCTATAGGATGTAACACCAGTAAGTGAAAGTGATGTGAACTCTTCAAATACATTGCTGACTGAAAGACAGGATAACAAGTTGATCCTATAAGGTATATTTACAGATACATAAATACATCGAAGTGTTCACAGTGGTTGAGTCTGGGAGATACGATTTGGGGTGAACTCCATTTTTCTTCTTTTTCCTTATGAGAGTTTCTAAATTTCCTACAGTAAACAACTGCGACCTTGTTGCTTAAACATGTTGAGCCTGTTTGCTCATCTGTAAAATAGGGCTTAATGAAGGCGCCTACTTCACAGGGCTGTTGTGAGGATTACATGACAAAATCTTATAAAATGCTCAGCCCAGTGGCTGGCCCATTGTATACAACAAATAAATGTCAGACACTGAGAGGAAAAAGTTGTTTTAAAATGAATTCTATTTTCAAGTGCTGTCTAATATATATATATTTTTTATAAGTCAGTTAAGTGAAAATTAATATTTAATTTCTTTGAGAGATTACCATCATTCTGGAAGATAATGGTAGTCACTGGGAGGTACAGCCCAAACTAGATGATAGCCTATTTTTATTGAAGCCAAGCCTTCAAGTAGTAATGTTTTTGATGCTATATAATTCTTACAGAAAAGTTACTGAAACACAAGTGCACCAGAAGCTCCAGCTAGAGACTGAACTCTGCTGTTTACCCTGGGGTGTAGTTTGTGTCTCAGCATGCTCAGGAGACTGGTAAAGGCTACCTCTCGTATATCTATTTGCTCGAGGGACTGAGGATTCTTATGGGAAAAAACCTAGGGGAACAGAGTGCAGACACTCCAATCTGAATAAAAAGCAATGGGCAAGTTTGCAGGAGAGGGTTGATTTTGAGGTGTGTTTACTATACTTTGGCCAAGAGAGTGGAATGTCCGACTGACCAAGATTCAAGGAGGTATGGTGTAGAGCTGGCCCTAGAGGAGGAAAGGAAGTCAATATTGGAAATGTAACAAGGATCTCAGGACTCTCCGGGGAGCAACAGCATTCATGGACGGATGATTCTATGGACCTGCTGGTCTAATCTAGTTTAGAAAAGAAAATCTGCTTTCTTGTTAGGTAAACTCCAAAACCAGCTAGTAAGGCCACTCGGTTCTGGGGGATATTGTGAGAATCCCAGAGAATACTAAATGAGCAAGGCTTTTTCCCTCACTAATCTACCTAAAAGAAAGTGCTGCACAAAATCCTCTATTGTGTTTTCATTTTTCCCAGAGTCTTTTCAGGATGAGCCCTGACAGATAGTAGAACAACTGCCTTCTGAATCCTGAATGCAGAGAGCTGAGCAAAGGTCCTAGGAATTCTGAAATAGGAATCAGACAACATTCTTATAACTTGATTTTCTTGAGTTCTTTAACATTCTTTTATCTGTCAACATTACCATATTAAAAGTTTTTCATGCCTGAGATGTTTATTCCTGCAGTCAAAATCACTCCGGGTTGCAATCTTCACCCTCCCAAGTGTATTGCTGTTTCACTGGATGGTTGTTTTTATTTCATCATCCATCATGATAAAAATGGACATAACCCTGAACTTGAAATGTATACTCTCATTGGATTACTGTTATGTTGACACACCTATCCCACTGAGTAAAATTCTAAACAGCAGCAGGCTGGGGGCTGTGACTGTCAGCATCCAAAAAGGGGAAATACAAATGACTGTGAGACATTAACAGTCAGTTGTCAGGGTGTTTCTGGTCTCAGCAGGAACAGACTTTGGCCATAACCATTACAGGGGTATGTCATCATGGTATTCTGAGCAAATTACATACCTCCAGGTGTGCCAGTCTTGTGATACACTGCTCAACATCCATCACAGGAGAGACCCCAGCCTTCCTTTCCCACGTGTTCCTGGGAGGACCTAATACCTCGCACAGCTGTACTCTGTCTCGTTTCTATTCCTAAAGAGAGGAGATGAGTTAATAGCTGTATAGACAGAAAATTGTTTTCAGAAGGACTGGGGAACAAAGCTGTAAAACCATAATGTCTTCCAGACCAAATTTTGTCATTCAGGCAGTCCTAACAGTCAGTCAGGATTAGTCAGACAGAGGGCTTCTCCCTCCTTTTCCAATGCCCCTTTAGAGGCCGACTTCGTTTAACAATATCTCTTCACACTTGGCTTCTCAAGCAAAAGACCCATCTTCATACTTTTTAAAGTAAGCTCCATCAGTTGTCTTGATTCAGATTTTCCTACGTGGGCCCTTCTCTTCCATCTCCGATAATTTTAGATTTTCAGATCTCGTTTTCTTCTCATACCTCTTTGTCTCCATAGTCAGCTATCCAAAATATCTTTGATATTTGATGCCTACATCAGCTCCAACGGTAGATTGGTTCTGGGTCTCCTCAGTTGTGTAATTTTCCTTCTGCCTTCTGGCCTGTCTACAGAACCTGATCATTTGTCTCTGTTTAAAAATTCCTTGGCTTTGTGTCAGTTTTCCTTGTCAAATAGAGTTCCCTTTATTATACAAGTTCCAACTCTTCACTGACTTTTGAGAGAAAATATGTGCTTGTTCTTGCAGCTTACATTGTTCGTGTTTGTGATGTTATCCGTATTTCACCGAGTTACTCTCAACCTCATTATTTTTTCTTTTTACTCACCTTATTTTTAAGTTCTCTACTGGCATATTTCTTGGGACAAGTTTTTCCTCACTGTGTTAAAGGTGTAAGCCCTTGGCTTCTAGATGGGGGCAAACCCTTATTCTTAAGGAGAATCTTCTGTAATATTTTGGGTCGTAGTTACACACCAGAGTAGCTGGTTCTGCCATAGAGCTTCCTTGTTGCTAAGAACTGCATATCTAACTGTGCCCAACTTCATTTGTCAGACACATCCTGTCCGTATCCCTCCCTCTGAGCAAAAAGAACCAGTGGGATCCCAAAGAATAACTTGACGTGCTGAGTATACCACTGAATCCCAAGACACACACAGTCTGAACTCTTTCTCTCTTGAAATGGCTTTTGCTTTCTGCTGTCTGATCTTTGTTTTTTTAGGCTTACATGAAAGTTGTCTTTTCATTTTTCCCTCTCCTTGATAATAGGTATTTTTAGCTGTTTGGGGGGCTGTTTATATACATACTTCATGGCAGATTAGTAACTGTTTGACTGGAGATTTCAGTTGAAACAATTAGTCAGAACTCTTCCATAGAACTAGAGCATTAGGGTAGGGCTCAGATGGGTTTTTGTCCCAGACTGTGTCTGATCTGCTCCACTCACTGTTGTGGTGCATTAAGAAGTAATTTCACAGTGAACTTGGCTATCAGAAATAAAAATCATGCCACTGAAAAGTTTAAGACCTAACAGGAACTTCAGTATTCTAGCTCCACAGTTTTAGGATAAGGAAACCAAAGTGTTGAGAGGTTGCTTGGCCAGGCTTACAAAAAGCACGCAGGGCATAACAGAGTGACTATCACCCCATGAAATTTAGTTGCATCCCATTTATTCAGTATTCATATGCTTAACAACAGGTCATTTTCCAAATACTTGGGGTTTATTTCTCCCCGACCCCCTGCCGCTTGAATCCATAACACTACAAAAGTAAATTATTATCCAGTGCAGTAATACTGTTTAGTATAAATTTTATTTGTTTAGTCACAACAATAAAATAAGGCCTGGAGCTGTTGTTTCTACTGCTTTTTATCTTCCTCAAATAGCTTTACTCAAACTTTCCTGAATCACTTATTCCTCCTTCCTTCACCTTTGATCACACATTTAAGGTTGCCATTCTAATCTCCTGTGGGTTGAGAAATATTCAGGTAAATATTATATGTTAAATAATATTTTCTAAGGCTCTCAGTGAGTGATCAGGGACATAATATAGGCATTCATGCCGGTAGCCCCTTTGCTGTTTATTTTTGAAATCTGGGTGCTAATCTTGAGATCTCCAAGGAAGTGGAGAAGAGGGCATGTTTCTCACCTAAACCAAATGAAAGGCCTTTAGTATTCATCCATAACACTTGGCTGAAGAGGGTTCCTATCCATGCATTTTGAATGAATCCACCAAATTAAAGTATTTCAGTGTACAGGCCTGAGAGAAAACTGAAGTTCCACTTTTCAAATGTATTTAAAATTTTGGATTGCCTCCTATGTTCTATGATTTTCCTTAGACCAATAAACTGCTCCATTTAGAAAGGAACGAACAGAGTACACTCATTTCAGAGCCATGGTGTGAGATGCGTTCAGCAGTCCTATGCCCTTGATCTAGGAGATGAAAGAGGCCCTTATTTAGGGATTCTGGCTTCCCAGGACTTTCCTTTGCTGAGCAGGGAAGCGGAAATAGTAGAGAATGGCTGACAGACAGAAACACTGGTGAGTAGATCTTTCTTTGGGAGTAATGAAGCACTATTCTTCCTTAATGTCAGGGTCCTCCAAACAGAGGGAATGCTTTCCATGATCCTTTCCACATATTGGGGTCTCACCTTAGAAAGAAACATTGTTATACACACACACACATTTCCAAAGAGGGATTGTAAGCAAAGTCAAAAGGAGGAAGATGTGAACTTCATTGGATCCAGGTATGACACTGACTACCAGTAGCAGAAATTCCAGAAATTTAAAATAATTTGTTCTAATTAACAGGGGTGAGTGGAACCAACAGCAGTAATAGTCAGTGAAGTTCAAAGTAAGAGCATTCTGGCTTTGTGGATTCCAACCATAAACGAGAACTGATTCTGGGAAACAGATTTATTTTTCCTCTGATCTCTTTGTGTCAGTGTGTACAAATATATCACTCCTCCATTTACCCAGATATTAAAAGTTAGTATCAAAAAGAAGTGTCAGATTGTTTTGATACTAGGTATTCTAAATCATTGTCTTTAGTATTCTATCTTAAAAACCAACTTTTATGTTGTGAACTGATACTGAATGTGATGAAGCACAGTGATTACCTAGAAGTCCTCATTTTATTAATTTCATGTAGCATTTCATCTGTTTGGCATTTAATGTATTGGACCTGGTATATCTGCCCTGGAATATTTTTCATTAATATATTTAGAGAGTTGGTTCTGTCTTGTGCTAATGGGATCAACTGCAGTCTTTGAAGCCCTGAACAATCACAAGCTGGGCTCAGAACCTGCATTTAGACACTGCTCCTGACAGGCAAGTGTTAGGTACAGTTCAAGCCTTACATGTTCATCAGTGTGATTAGAGTGAGTGCATGCCATATCATCAGTCTGGACCATTTATAAATAATATCTGCTGCTTGGTTATTTAAAAATATAGTATAAACCATTGATCCTTTATCATTCTACTTTGGATGAGAGTACCATCTTAATACTATTTTCTGTATTCCCACGGATTTTGTTTTAGAATGAGAGTGACCTTATCTATTCAAGTTTTTAAACATTTTAATAAAGGCTCTGCAGCTTTTTGTTTGTTTGCTTTTCCATCAGCATTCCTTGTTCAGAGTAATGCAAGTGGGTTGAGAGAGACTGTAGCTTATGCATTTTGAAATAAAGGAAAAAAATACTTGAATACAACACTGACATATAAAAAGAAGAAATAGACAAAAGGAAAGTAAATATGATTGGAACCATAATAAGAGATGGAACTTAAGTCTTATACTTTTCATGATAATCAAATATTTTATTAAAAAATTTTAAAGGCATGCTATGTATTTCAAGTAATGGTCTTTAAACCATTCAGGGTGTTTGGATTTCCTAGTCATGGGATAAGCTAATAACAGAATTTCAGAGCCAGCATTTTAGGGAAAAATGATCATAGGATTTTTCAAGCAATTATGGTTCTGTTTCTGACACAAAATCTAAAAGAATTATATGCTGCACATACTCCTACTTACTCCTCTCCCTGCTCCCCACCCCGACCCCCACCCCAGGTTGGGCTCATGGAGAGTAACTAGTTAGGAGTAAGAACAGACACAGCAGGAATAAACTAAGGGATGTGGGGAGTCAACTATTCTATCTATAGCTGGCAAAGTTCTTAGGGAACTGTCAAAGCCTGACCTGAGGCTAATCTCTGGGAAACAATGAGCATCTTAGAAAATAAGAGACTCTCTACATTGTCATTTCAAGACATATTAGTCACCAACAACTCTGTATTCATAAGCCAGAGGTTTTTTTTGTTAAGATCTCACAAAAATAATGACTTCACTCTGCCACACTGACATTGTTTATTCCATGTTGGCTTCTGGTTTTATCCTTGCTTCTTATTGCACAACTTGGTACTCTCGTTTTGCCGGATTCTCAGCAGACTGATATACCCCAGTGTGATGTCAAGTCGGCCCTGCCTCTGCTGTGCGATTCTGTCTTGTCAGTCACCCATCCTTGGTTTCCCACTGTCTAACTTCTTGGCCTAGGACTCCTGAACTTTGAAGCTTGTACTCTTCCAAATGGCCTCTGTGCCAAAGAAGAAAGAACCTCTTTAATTCCCTGGAAGAAAATAACTGTTCAGCTCTGGTCCTTCCCTCCTGGTCTCTTTCCTCCTAAGGGTCACCAGGTAAAAGAGTGACCTAGTCCTACGTAGATTTCTGTGCTGCCATGTTTTGGTCACACTGCCCACTTTGGTACATTAATTTTTAAGGTCCAATCTACTTCATGGAATATCACAAGAATTATATATCCCTCTCTGTCATTTGAAGGCTCTAGTACACTCATGCATGACTCAAACAACCAACACATTATTAAGAAACCAATTATGCACTCATGATTGTGTGTTCTCATAACTGAGGCAGGCATTTGGGGGCCTACAGGGCAAATCTGCCGATGTTGTTGGCTTTCAGTAGCTTATTTAATTTAGTCTTGTTGAGATAAAAGTTAAATTGTGTAAATGGGCTGGCCCTTTGCACAAAACACACACTGCTGCGCTCCAGCATACGAGTAGAGAAGAGCTCACAGCAGAAGACCTGAGTGGACAGCAGTTCAGTCCGACTCTGACATTTTTTTGTGCCTGAACTTCAGTAGAAGTTGTCTTGTGTATTGCTTCTGCTGCTTCATTCTGTGTCATGTCCCCGCTTCTTCCAGGCCAACCATACAACAAAAATCCCTGCTCATAGTCACTTAAGCATATTAGAGATAGTTCTTCATTCTCATAATGGATAATTAAATAGAAGGTAAAATAAAATGTTAATAACAATACCAAATCCTAACGTCTTACTGCATATTTGCAGTGATGGTGGTGTCTACGACAGGAGGAGAGGGCAGAGAGTTTTGCAGAGTAAGTACATGTCAAGGGTTGCCAATCATGAATGACACATCATAGTTCAAGGTCAATTCTTTCCTTTGCTTTTATGGACTCCAGCGGGAAAGTAGTTTCCTGAGTCTAAGAACACTAACAAAAGGAAGGAAAATATAACCGATGTGAAAATCTTCCACATCCTAGTCTAACACTTACCACAAGCAGCTTCTTTAGGCTGGAACACATGTGCAGCCACCTTTACTAGTCTCTCTCCTTCTCACTCCCTGCTTGCCTTTTGGCTGTGAGGTCACTGGAGACCCTCTTGTTTTCCAGCATTCTAGAACCCATCAATGTGAACACAGCATTCTCCACTGAAGAACAGACAACTGATACAATCAAGCCTTGCCTTATATTAAGTCTTCCCAGCCTGTCCCAGACACAAAGGGAAATTCATTTCAAATTTCTCTTTAGGAGTGTTTGCCTACTTCACAACTGATTTAAAGGCAATGACCATTAAATAATACTTTATCACTTCCTGGATTAGGTTTTCAGTCCTGCCTCTTCAAATAACTAAAAAAAAAAAAAGCTTTTTGGATGGACCTAGAATTAACCATAAAAATGTGCAGTGTATAGTGTTATTGTCTTTTTACTGAAGTTTGTGTATGCCTCACTGACAGCCCTTCTGTTTGCTATTTGCAAGATCAGTAGCTGCTCAATCAAGTTTTCTGGTAGGCTGCGTGATCATTGTCTCCTGATCAGAAATATCTCTGCCACAGTGTTCTCCAACCCTCAAGGACTCAGTCTCCAGGCAACTGTTTCTAGGCTCACAGTGAGAATTTCAGAGTGAAGGTGAGAAGGCCAGCTGGCCTTTACTCAGAGCATTTTCCCTATGGCAGAGGCTGGGCATCTGTTTTTCTGCCTGCTTACTCCTCACTCTAATAAGATGTACCCTTTTTTTGGTCCTTTGACCACATGGATGTAGCTGCTCAGGGAATGTGTAAAGATCTCCTGGGTGCTTATTGTTTGTAAGGGCTTCGAGCCTCTTGCCACCTTGTACTCTTGGGTGTTTACTGCCTGAATTTGGACTCATCTAGTGCCTACCTTTCTTGTTCACATGGAGACTCTGGTTTTGAAGCTCTAGTCCTTAATTTGTATCACTCATGAATATAGAGAGCAAGCTATTTTTCAGGTGATTAAACATTAGAATCATCTGTCTGCAACAACTGTGTCCTCTTCAAGAGTATCCTTGTAAAACCCAGTCTCTCCCTGCAGTTGTAGCTGCCTTGCTTAGTTCCCTCTAAGCAAGGTGTTGTATCAGAGTCATGTGGATTTTCGTCCTCATATACCTGTTTCAAAAGTCTTGAAGTAAGATGTGCTTGATTTGGGTATCAGAGGCCTGATTCCCATTTAAGAATTGATTATTGATTGGATCATTATTGGTAATGAGGAATACTGCTTAAGGGGTTTCTTTTGAAATGGGGAAGTTTAGTGTGGCTGGTGTCCACGATAGCCAAACCCCTATTTGTGAAAAAGTTGCGATGTTGATGCTGTTTGTAAATTAGGTTCCGTAAAGTTGGAAGAGAACATAAACTAGAGGAAAAAGCACTGGGTGTCAGACAGACTTTGATTCTGTTCTCAGAATGTTTGCGTACTTCCCAGGTAAATTTAGACACATCCATTAACATTTCTGGTTCTTCCAGACTCTATACTGTTGGTTAACGAATCAAGTGAGGCAATATACGCAAAGGGCCTTGAATAATTATGAGACCAAATTGGCCCTTAATAAATGTTACTATTCCGTATTCTTTCTCATCAGACCCTCCATTCTTTACATGGCCACTGCTCTACACACAACTTTAATCACATCAATTCTTTCTTAGATCCATCAGTATTTTAAAATGAAGTAAATACTAAAGATAAAACTCCTAAGCATGGCCACAATATCTGATTTTATCCATTAAGGTACCTGAGACGTAATGGTGTATGTGTTCAGGAGAGCACGTACTCCCTCCTACCCACCACCCCCTTTAGTTTTCCAGAATAACACGTTGGCTTTCAGTGTTGCCTCTATTACTTATTTGCAAAGTTAGGGTTGAAAGGAGGTTGTCCAAGTGGAAGGTAACATAAGAACTGAGCAAAGCCTTGAACAGATGGTTGGCTTTTCTGCTGGGTAGATAGAGGGTGATGGGATATCAAAGGGAGAGACTAGGATAGCTTCTCAGAGTGCATAAGCACATTGTTTGCTGGAGTGGAAACTGGACCATTCATGGCCTCAATTCCCATGCATCCCCTGGGGGAGAGTAGCAGACATGCTCACTCAGGTGCACGCTTGGAAATTTCAGCTGTGTCCCTCTATGTCTCATTCTTTTGTCTCTTACCCCTCTCTCACCGCATCTCCTTCACCTGCTCTGTCTCTCCACATTGGGGAATTCTTTCTAGACTAGTGTTAAGAAGCTATTTCCAGATCACAATGTACTCTTCCAGGCCTATTGCCTACTTACATTAGTCTTACCATTACCCTGGTTCATACGCTTTTGAACCTATTTTTTGGTTGTGCTGCTGTCAGTGTTTTTCCTGTTCTCTTGCCTGGGGCAAACGAATGCATAGATTGAAGGCACAGGGGAGAAGGAAATGCTAGAAGAGAAATACTTTGGCTAAGTATTTCAAATACAGAGTCTCATCTTATAGTATTCCATCATACAGAAATGTTCTGGGACCTGTCCACTATGTGAACAATAATAATGTGAGGAAATGTATTCATAATTTTAACCAAAGTTATTAGAAATGTATTACCTGCTGTGGTACATGTGGCACCAAAGTAGATTGCTTCCCATGATCCCATGCACATGGCTGCTAAGCAGCCAGACTGAGGACTTCTCCAGCTCTGAGCTGGGCAAGTGATACTCTAGAGCAACATGGAGTAATGTAAACTTTCAGGGAGACTTGCTTCCTGACTCACTTTCCTCCTCTATCTTGAGCTTTTCCTTTTCTTTGTAGTCACTAGTAGCCTTTTCTTTCTTTCTTTTTTTATTAAGGTATTATTGATATACATTCTTATGAAGGTTTCACATGAAAAAACAATGTGGTTACTACATTCATCCATATTATCGTGTCCCACCCCCCATGCCCCATTGCAGTCACTGCCCATCAGTGTAGTAAGATGCCACAGAGTCACTATTTGGCTTCTCTGTGCTACACTGTCTTCCCCATTATCCCCCCCACAACATGTGTGCCAATCATAATACCCCTCAATCCCCTTCTCCCTCCCTCCCCACCCATCCTCCCACACCCCTCCCCTTTGGTAACTGCTAGTCCTTTCTTGGAATCTGTGAGTCTGTTGCTGTTTTGTTCCTTCAGTTTTGCTTCTTGGTTATACTCCACAAATGAGGGAAATCATTTGGTACTTAGTCTTTCTCCACCTGGCTTATTTCACTGAGCATAATATCCTCCAGCTCCATCCATGTTGTTGCAAATGGTAGGATTTGTTTCTTTCTTATGGCTGAATAGTATTCCATTGTGTATATGTACCATCTCTTCTTTATCCATTCATCTACTGATGGATACTTAGGTTGCTTCCATTTCTTGGCTATTGTAAATAGTGCTGCAATAAACACAGGGGTGCATATGTCTTTTTGAATCTGAGAAATTATATTATTTAGGTAAATTCCTAGGAGTGGAATTCCTGGATCAAATGGTATTGCTATTTTTAGTTTTTTGAGGAACTAGCTTACATTTCCACAAGCAGTGTAGGAGGGTTCCTTTTTCTCCACATCCTTGCCAGCATTTGTTGTTCTTAGTCTTTTCTATACTGGCCATCCTAACTGTTGTGAGGTGATATCTCATTGTGTTTTTTATTTGCATTTCCCTGATAATTAGTGATGTGGAGCAACTTTTCATGTGCCTGTTGGCCATCTGAATTTCTTCTTCAGAGAAGTGTCTGTTCATATCCTCCACCCATTTTTTTAAATGGGGTTATTTGGTTTTTGGTTGTTGAGGCATGTGAGTTCTTTATATATTTTGGATGATAATCCCTTGTCGAATATGTCATTTACAAATATATTCTCCCATACTGTAGGATGCCTTTTTGTTCTGTTGATGGTGTCCTTTGCTGTACAGAAGCTTTTTAGTTTGATATAGTTCCACTTGTTCATTTTTGCTTTTGTTTCCCTTGCCCAGGGAGATATATTCACAAAGAAGTCGCTCATGTTTATGTCCAAGAGATTTTTGCCTATGTTTTTTTCTAAGAGTTTTATGGTTTCATGACTTACATTCAGGTCTTTGATCCATTTTGAGTTTACTTTTGTGTATGGGGATAGAAAATAATCCAGTTTCATTCTCTTGCATGTAGCTCTCCAGTTTTGCCAACACCAGTTGTTGAAGAGGCTGTCATTTCCCCATTGTATGTCCATGGCTCCATTATTGTATATTAATTGACCATATATATGCTTGGGTTTATATCTGGGCTCTCTAGTCTGTTCCATTGGTCTATGGGTCTGTTCTTGTGCCAGTACCAAATTGTCTTGATTTCTGTGGCTTTGCAGTAGAGCTTGAAGTTGGGGAGCAATTGGTAGCCTTTTCTTTCAGCAAGGATTTCTCTTTTCCCCTATGGAGTATGACAAAACAAAGTCTCTGCAATTCTGGCCTTTATTTTCTGTCTCTGAAGTTAGTAGAAGTGTTTTTGTTTTTGTTAGCTTAGCAAAAATTGGAAACATGCAGGAAAACTCACCTTTTCACTTCTGGTACTCTCACTGTTTGCTTTCATCAAAGAACTAATACTCTAGTCTAACATCAGGGGCTCCCATGTCTGAAGTTAGACAGTTGG
The DNA here is from genome assembly GCA_032199065.1 of Smutsia gigantea. Lineage (NCBI taxonomy): Eukaryota > Metazoa > Chordata > Mammalia > Pholidota > Manidae > Smutsia > Smutsia gigantea. Next base: position 201,693 of record JAVSCE010008247.1, on the reverse strand, counting down.
GTTGGGTATTATATCCTCTCGTAGCAGGTTGAATTAAGGCTTCTTTTAGGAGAGAAGATAGTCAGTTTTTATAAGGAAAGTTATTCTAGACATTCTGTCCCATAAGTCAGAGCAGGCATTTCAGTGTGAAGGTGGAAAGCCTCTGGGTGAGGCTCAAGAAGGAGAAGAGAAAATAGGACAGGGCCTGTGAGAGACAGAACTGCCATTCTGTTGCTTCTTTATCCTCAGCTATCTTTACTTAGCCCTGTAGATCTATCCTGGCTTATTTTTTGATTGGTGTGTAAAACAGAGATGAATGATAGAAAAAAGATAAAAAAGGAAAGCACAGGAATTCCAAGGATAAGATGGGAAATTCAATCAGCCATTTGGCTAGACAGTCATTTAAATTAAAACTTGTGCAGAAGTTGTATATATATTAGGAACTACTTAATTACTAATAAGGTGAATACTATCATGTTTTCTTGCATTAGGTATAACTGATACTTGACTCAATTTGTTAGCTTCCCAAAGAGCATTTTTCTGATTTTTGTGTTTGAAATCTCCATCTTTTCCAGCACTTTTCACATATGTTCATATTGAATGTTTTGACCAGCTTGATTCTATAACATCACATCTTAGGGACTCATGAAGTTCAAGGTTTCAGAGAGAGAGCAATTTGGAGAATGAATGAGATGCATGTTTTCTGTGGGTTAAAGGAGCAGTTAAAGATGTCCAAGTTGGAATGATAGAAATAATAAGAGCCCCTATTTGTTAAATGCATTCCCTGGGTCAGGCCTTGTGCTTTTTTGGTTCACATGCAAAAATTCATTTTATGTTCAAAAGATTTCTGAATGGTACCATCAGAACACTTACTGACTCCCAGCTGGAGAGGATACATTTATTGGCGAAATGGGTAAACAGCAGCTGATATAAAAAAAAAAATCTCTGGAAGGGAGAATGCTGATTAATAAGGACCAAACAACTGAATCCATTATTAGAACATTATGTATGCAATGGCAGGAGGTCAGCCAGTAAATGAGAATAGACTATTGAAGAAACTGGTACCAAAGACTAACAAATAATAAGGATCTCCAGGGAAAATCCATAGTTCTTATAGAATAGGTGGGTCAACTTCCTGTTGGGAGTTTCTAGGAAGTCACTTAACATTGACGACATTTTTGTAGTATTTTATTCCAGCCTTTTAGCCACACCCTTCACAATTCCATTGTGTGAATCACCTATGCAGATTCCGACATGTAGTTTTCCAGATCTCTTAGAATCATAATATTAAGAGTATTGCAGATTGCATTGAACATCGAACTATGATATTTGAGCACTTCTGTGTTTAAATAACCATTATCTCCAAGCAATTCAAATCCTTGACAGTCCATAAGTATGTTATAAAATGTTTGAATTTCTGTACTTGCAATATGCAAACAACAATATATGCACTGCTCATGCCAGAGCCCTGTGTGCTATGATAGGAAGCTACTGGTAAGGCAGGAGGGCAGTTGAAATTTCTTGGAATATAAATGTATTAAGCTGCTAATGAAAGACTAATTGATGATAACAAGAATTAGTTGATTTTAGTAATATAATTTGTTCAGTGTCACTATGGTTATGAATAAAAAGGGAAAAAGGCTTAAATCTCTGAATTCTATACTGAAAGATCCAAGGTCAAAAATAAGATTGTAGCATGGCTTGTTTATTAGCATTGTGAAAAATAAACATCAAGTAATTAAATTTGAATTATAGTGGAACCATCCAGACAGACTCATGACAACCATTTTAATGAATTACACTAAAGGTAGCAATAATTATTAAACTATTTTGTAATAAGCTCAATAATTTTTATAAGGAATCTATTGTGCACATTTCTCTCATGTCCTCATTGGTAAAACTGTAGTGCCAAGATATTTAGACTGTGAGCCCTAGAAATAGCTGTGGCTCTGATTGTTCTCCAGTGAATTGTGTAATGAATTAATGCTATGTATGCTATTTGAGAAGAGTAGTTACAGTCAATGTCTGTTATCCTTCCCTACACAACTCTTCCTCCTTCAAAGAACAATGGTGATAATAAAGGAGAGGGGACAGTCTAAGGTTTCTAGTCTTTTCCCAACTATTGGGGAATTTTTTAACATCAAAATATTTAAAAGTTTCCTCACATGTAAGTAGTTGTATTGAAGTATCCTATTGATCACTCAAAGGCATAATGACACAAAAGCTCTATGATTTTAATAGTAATTTGCATTTTATTAGTCACAACATTTTATTAGTTCTAAATACAGAGGGGAAATATTAGTGAATTTTTGTTTGAACCTATGATATTTTAGTTCTCAGGTGCAGCTGCTGTGTTTTTCTCCTTCCCTTTCTGCCTGTCCCTAGGATAGGGCCATTAGTATTGGAAATGTGGGGTGGAAACAGATAGGTCCCTATGTTTCTGCAATTTCTCCTTGGGATGTTGATCTGAGCAGACAGTAGGGAAAAAGTAGACTGGGTTACTATGGTGTAGAAATCAACAGATTGGGCATCTACTTGCTCTTTCCATGGGAATGTTTTCTAATAGCTTATTGCAAATTTCTATTGTATTAATTTGTACTTGTACTTGGAACAAAATAAAACTAAAGGAAGAATGAAGCTGGATATTTACTCTTTGTCCCCAGTTCTGTGAATATTGAGGCTTTATGTAATGAATAATTAAAAGGCTCTTCATATAGTAAATAAATCTTGACTTTACTGAGCTCAGGAATGACCAATGATGTTAGTAAACATTATTCAGTGTAGATTATTTATTAATCTTATTTTGTTCTGTAAATAATTAAGAAAAATTTTAAAGCCTCCTGACTGCTCAAAAACCACATAAGGTTCTAAAAAATATCCATAGGTTGACTTAATAAGATTCATTAGTAAGTAGCCTAATAGGGAGTTATTACATAACGTTGTCCTTGTGTCCTGTGTTGTTACAAAGCTGTATGTTCATGGACTGTTAGTTTACAGTTGAGCATAGTGTGTTTCACAATGGGAAGGGCCATTTTCATGGGGGATTCCTTGCAGCTATTAAATAAAAAATGCACTCATAAAGTCACTAATCTTACCTCTATAATTCAAATGAAAATTTTTTACTATTAATGAATTTATCCATTTATATTATACAAAATTATATATTTCAGAAACATAAACAGTAATCACAAAGTCAACATGGGTATGCCACAGGTCAACTAATAACATATTCACATCAGGAGTATTGAATTTTTGGACTATTAGGCTTAGTAGTCCAAAAATTTTGTCAAAAATGTTTAGAAATAATTTTGCTTCCAAAATAACATCTGAGTACAATCTGTTAAAAGGAACTGTATGTAGAAAAGGCTAAATGTAGACAAAATTTTAGTTCTAAAGATGACATTTTTCATTAAAAAAATTAAAGTACAGCTTTGGTACAATCTTTTCTTTTCATTGAAATATTAATATAAATCTTTTGTCTCAAAAATTCTAAATTAGTATAATCTATGCATGTAAAAAGTACTTATTATTTTAAGGAACCATTTGATTCTTCTTTTCTTAAAAAGATTAGAGATATAAACCTTTATTTCACAACTTTGTCATAATTCCCTTTTCAGGAAGATGTGTGCAGGGGACATAGTTCAAAATCCTGGGAAAGCTAGATGCTGGGTATCTTCCAGGCAGGAGCAGATGTGTGGTTGCTCCAGGGCCTATGCATTCCTGGGGCCTGAAGGCAGGTGAACCAGACACACCAGCATCATCCAGCCCAGTTTTGCTTAGAGCCACCTCATTTTTGGGGGCCATTAGTCTTCCTTTCATGCCAAATTTTCACTAGAGGCTCCCTGTTCTTCCAAATGAATTCATGAACCATAAGTAATATACCATATTCCAAAGAGAGCTCCCCAAGATATGCTGCATGATCAAAACATCTCCATCCCAGGATCATTCCTGCTGTGTCTGTGACAGTAATGGCTTTCAGGGCATTCCCTGCTGTGAACGTGAACGCTGGAAGGAAGGGAATGGCAAGCCCTCCTTCTGGGATCTTAGTGCTGATGGCAACAAGCACGGTCATGATTGCGCCTGATGCGCCAAGTGATGGTCCATATCTTCCTGTGGCAATTTTATATACATAACTTACAAAGTTGGAAATAATGCCAGCAGATAAGTATGCTTCCATGAACTATTGTTGACCCAGAATGTTCACTATGCTGGAGAAGAAGTTCCACAAAACATACATCTTTGCTCCATGTGAAACAAGGAGAAATGCCTGGATGTTGACAGCAACATTGGAGAACAAAGGCCCTTTGAGGCTGGATTGGATGTGAAATATCTGATCATTGTCTGCTGTAGAGGAGATGCTCTACAAACAGAAGACAAAACCTTCTGCATCTATGGTACCTGCCACAGTCCTGGCCATCACTGAGGTTATCCTTCACTTGTCAATCTCCTTTCTAAAGTTGCCTTCCTTTGTGGTGTTATGCTTTCCGACCAATCAGCATTTGTACCGTCTAAATAACTCTGGACCCTGGATTTCAGTGATGAAATCATGTATTGCCAAATTGCAGCTGACCCACATGCACAGCCTGTAAACCCAACAGTAAAAAACAAAGCCTTTACAAAAGTCCTTATGGGATAGGGAGAAGGATTCCTCCCAGAGGAGAATCAAAGCACATCTCTTATGTGCTTCACGGCTTGTTGCTATGTCTGATCTTCAAGGTTCAACTTTTCTGGGTGCTTATCTGAATCCACATTTTGCTAAATAAGAAATTAAACCTGGACCGTTAGTGAGTAGTACCATGTTAAATGTCCCTTCGTGTCGGGGAATCCAATCTGAGGAGTTCTCCCTGCATGGAGGTGAAACTTCATCCCGTGGGAGAATTCTTGACTCTGATTGAGTAAGAATTCATGAGCAGGTTGAGTAGGTACGAGCAAAGAACAGTTTAATAAAGCAGAGTACACACTAGAGGAGGGAGTGTGGGTGTGCTCTAGAGATGAGCAGTCACCATTTGATCTAATTTTTTAAAAATACAATGGAATACATCATGAAGAATTAATAAGTCATTTTATTCACAGCAAATGGCTTAATCTTAAATATTTGTTTTATTAATTTTATAAGAGGCCTAGGGAAATGGACATTTTTACAGTATACCCCAAAGGAGAAGAGAGATAGGGGGGAAAAGGTAAATTACTTTTAAGCCTACAGATTACATTTCTCTAAACTTTGTCAAGTTTTGGCTTAAATAAGTAAGTATGGGAAGCTTTAACCCAAATGTATACTGTTTAGAATTTCATAAGCAAGTCAAGCTAGGGATTAAAATAAATGGATTTTATCGTTGTTTTAGGCTGAGGTGGTTTTGCCTTCTGCAGAGGCCTTGCATTTGGGAGGTGTTAAACGCTTTTTGCCTGCATAAAGGAACCATCTAGGTACGTAGCAACTAGCTACATTCTTGAATTTGCTCATTCTCCAAGATATTTCTCTTCAATAGTATTACCAATATTGGGCTTAACTGCAGTATACTTCTAATTCCTTGTATAGTACTTGAGTATCCACAGCAGTTTAAAGGGACTGAGGCAGGGATTTGGCTAAAACTTACATTAAAAACAAATGTTCATGTACTGGCTAACGTGTAGGCCTCAGACTGCAGGCTGTGAAGTAGCACTCAGCAGGAGCGATGAAATTCCCAGCCCACTGAGCCTCCCACTGGCCCCACGAAGGGTGCATAGTGCCCTCTGTCCTCTCCGTGGGAGTCAGTGATATTTCCCCGTCACAGGTCTCAGCGCTACTGTCTACTTGCTTACCTGGTGCTTCGGTGGCTGCAGGCCGGGACCTGGAGGGCACAGCTGGGTCTGATCTTCCTGTTGCTGCTGATTGGATGCTGAGCACCCTGCAGCCCCAACCTGCATAGGAGAGGTTTTCTCTAAGTTGATCTTGAAATTATTTTGGCGGAGGCCTCCCCAAAGGGTGGTCTCATTCTCTGTCTTGTTTGTGTTTTTGAAATCCCCTTCCTGGAGAAACTTGGAATCATTTTCCCCAAGTTTGATTCAGTGGACTCATCTGATGTCCCACCCAAAAACATCCTTCCTTGAAAATGCACTGGTGTCTCAGGCTGAAGTCTTGGGTCTTCAGTTTCCTTCTCATGAGACTATTACTACTAACCATTTAGGAACTTCTTTAACTGGTCTCTCCTTTCTCGACTGGAGCACATCGGACAGAGAGTCCTCGGCCCCAGGCATCTAGCACAGACTGCTCGGCATCTTGAAATTCCACATTTGTCCTCCTCCACCTCAGCCCCAGGAAGTCCCATCTTGCTCCCAGCCTAACCTATCCACCCTTGCCAATTAAGCCTTCACAAAGCGTGCTTGTCATGTTTTCAAACTTTGAAAAGTTGAGACAGGGAAAGAAATGCAGAGGATAATAACTCCGTGGTCCTTCCTGTTTTTGTGTCTGCTTAATAGCCCACATCTTGACTGCTCTTCGGTCATTGTCTTCTTGAAATACTCTCCTAGTTTATTTTGAAAATCTTTCACGTTATTTTTATTGACATCCCAGGAAGTTTATGTTTGGCAATTTTTCAAATATCCAGGAATTAGTTCTCTTTAACTCTACAGCTTATGTAACCAGCCTCTAACTTTTCCATGTCTTAAAAAGCAAACTTCTAATTCCAGTTTTTCTTCAGCTTCAATTCATTTCAATTCTGTTCATTTCTTAGGAACTCATTTTCAAGTTGGTGAATTATCTAAACCACTTGCTGTTCTTCCTGATATTTCTAGCTGCTTTTTGGCCAGTTTGCTGCTCATTAGCCCTTCCAACAGATGGTGAGCACAGAAAGAGCGGGAGAGCAGTTAATTTTGCTATTTGCTGGAAACTTGAGTATAGGTTTCATAGGATCGGAAATCAAAATTAATACCAAAAGTGGGATTTAAAATTGGTCTGTAGGAGGATGACAGTCTTCCTCCTCACAAAAGAATGTAATGATAAAAATTATTGTCAAGCACTTGACCAGTATGAGTAATATGTGAAAGGGAAATGTCGCTGTCCTTTGCGTAGGGGGAGGCTGCTGCTGACACATTATGGAAGAGAAGCCAGAATTTGTACAGCAATGTCTTGAATTCAAGTCTTATCTTCATCCTGCATTAACTTATGCGATCCTGAGCAAGGTGTATATAATATTTCTCTTTGTTTTCTCTTCTGTAAAATGTTAGCAATAACAGATTTATCATAGCACTGCTGCAATGAAAAGATATCACATACAGGAAGGCACTTTAAAAACCGTAAGGAATATTCCTATTATTTTTTTATTATTATAATTGTCATTATTAATGTGTTTGAATAAGTTATTTTGATTAATTTACACTTAATTATTTGGTTTTCATGCAAGGCAGTTTACTATGTTGATGGTTATATCTACATTCAGTAACAATAAAACATTTTATTCTCCTGAATAACCTCATTGGTTTTAAGTGACTTAAGGTAATAACCTCAGCCCCAAGTCTTTAGTTAACTGAGATACAGAACAGACTAGGAAAATAGTATTTGTTCAAGCATGGAATCAATTGTGCCTGATATCAAGATGATTAGCAGCCTTAACTGCTCAACTTTGTATCTTTTTTTTTTTACTAAGGTATCACTGATATACAATCTTACGAAGGTTTCACATGAGCAACATTGTGGTTACTACATTCACCTATATTATCAAGTCTCCCCCCCACCACAAACTCCATTGCAATCACTGTCCATCAGCATAGTAAGATGCTATAGAGTCACTATTTGTCTTCTCTGTGCTATACTGCCTTCCCCGTGATCCCCCTACATTATGTGTGCTAATCAAAATGCCCCTTAATCCCCTTCTTCCTCCCTCCCCACCGCCTTTCACTTTGGTAACAACTAGTCCATTCTTGGGTTCTGTGAGTCTGCTGCTGTTTTGTTCCTTCAGTTTTTGCTTTGTTGTTATACTCCACCAATGAGTGGAATCATTTGGTACTTGTCTTTCTCTGCCTGGCTTATTTCACTGAGCGTAATACCCTCTAGCTCCATCCATGTTGTTGCAAAAGGTAGGATTTGTTTTCTTCTTATGGTTGAATAATATTCCATTGTGTATATGTACCACCTCTTCTTTATCCATTCATCTACTGATGGACACTTAAGTTGCTTCCATTTCTTGGCTATTGTAAATAGTGCTGTGATAAACATAGGGATGCATATATCTTTTTGAAGCTGGGATCTTGTTTTCTTTGGGTAAATTCCTAGGAGTGAAATTCCTGGGTCAAATGGTATTTCTATTTTTAGTTTTTTGAGGAACCTCCATATTGCTTTCCACAATGGTTGAAATAATTTACATTCCTACCAACAGTGTAGGAGGGTTCCCCTTTCTCCACATCCTCACCACCATTTGTTGTTCCTTGTCTTGGATGTTGGCCATCCTAACTGGTGTGAGGTGATATCTCATTGTGGTTTTAATTTGCATTTCTCTAATGATTAGCGATGTGGAGCATCTTTTCATGTGCCTGTCGGCCATCTGGATTTCTTCTTTGGAGTAGTGTCTGTTCAGATCCTCCACCCATTTTTTAATTGGGTTATTTGCTTTTTGGGTGTTGAGGTGTGTGAGTTCTTTATATATTTTGGATGTTAACCCCTTATTGGATATGTCATTTATGAATATATTCTCCCATACTGTAGGATGCATTTGTACTGTAGGAGAAATTGTGAGTCAGCAAGCATAGGAAACTCTAAAATTGTTAAGCTAGAGATTTAGAAATAGACACTGAAACTTTAAATCAAGATCTTTTTCTGGAAGTTGACTGAGGGGAGTCTGCCTATCTTAGAAGGGAGAGTTTAGTTCTTTAATAGAATCCAGGAAACTCCTGAGTCTAGGTCTAAATAATACTGAAGAAAACCATTTTTTCAACAACTGGTGTTGGCAAAACTGGACAGCTACATTCAAGAGAATGAAAGTGGATTATTGTCTAATTCCATATACAAAAATAAAATCGAAATGGATCAAAGACCTGAATGTAAGTTATGAAACCATTTAACTCTTAGAAGAAAACATAGGCAAAAGTCTCTTTAATATAAACATGAGCTATTTTTTTCTGGACACATGTCCACAGTCAAGGGAAACAAAATAAAAAATGAACAGTGGGACTACTCCCAGCTAAAAAGCTTCTGTACAGCAAAGGACACAATTAGTAGAACAATAAGCCATCCTACAGTATGGGAGAATATATTTGTAAACCACTCATCTGATAAGAGGTTAACATCCAAAATATATAAAGAACTCACACACCTCAACACTCTAAAAGCAAATAACCCAATTAAAAAATGGGTGGAAAATCTGAACAGACACTTCTCCAAAAAAGAAATGCAAATGGCCAACAGGCACATGAAAAGATGCTCCATATCACTAATCATCAGGAAATGGAAATTAAAACCACAATGAGATATTACCTCACAGCAGTTAGAATGGCCACTATCCAAAAGACAAGAAATAACAAATTATGGTGAGGGTATGGAGTAATAGGAACCCTCCTACACTGTTGGTGGGACTGCAAATTGGTGCAACTGCTGTGGAAAGCAGTATGGAGGTTCCTCAAAAAACTAAAAATAGAAATACCATTTGACCTAGGAATTTCACTCCTAGGAATTTACCTAAAGAAAACAAAATCCGTGATTCAAAAGATATATGCACCCCTATGTTTATTGCTGCACTGTTTACAATTGCCAAGATATGGAAGCAACCTAAGTATCCATCAGTAGATGAACTGGTAAAGAAGAGGTGGTACATATACACAATGGAATATTATTCAGCCATAAAAGGAAAAGAAATCCTGCCATTTGCAACAGAATGGATGGATCTAGAGGGTCTTATGCTCAGTGAAATAAGCCAAGTGGAGAAAGACAACTACCATATGATTTTACTTATTTGTGGAGTATAACAACAAAGCAAAACAGAAGGAAGAAAATGCGTTAGACTTATAGACACTGAGAAGTGACTAGTGGTTTCCAAGGGGGAGGGGAGTGGGTGGAAACAGGGGGAGGAGGACTGCTGAACCATTAGGTCTAAACAATACTGAAGAAAACCATTTTTTCAACAACTGGTGTTGGCAAAACTGGACAGCTACATTCAAGAGAATGAAAGTGATGTTCATTTGATAAAATTAAAAAAAGTTATCAGAAATTTGAGGTAGTAGAAATATTAGATGTCCTCCAATGCAATCTTCTATTTTTTAAGATGAGAAAATGAGTCTCCAGAGTCATTTAAGGTTCACGATTTAAGTGGCAGAGTCAGTACTAAAATCCAGGTCCTCCAATATGATTTCGCTTATTCAGGAATAGAAAAACAAAGCGAAACAGAGGGAACAAAAGAGCAGTAGACTCACAGATGCTGAGAAGGTGCTAGTGGTTACCAAGATGGAGGGGTTGTGGTGGCTGGGGTGGGGGAGGGGGAAGGGGGAAAGGGGCACAATAATTTGCAATCAGAATATAAGCTCGTCACGGGGACATTGGTAGAGCATGGAGAATAGAGTCAGTGATTCTGTAACATTTTTCTGTATTGATAGGTAGTAACCACACTAGAGAGGGTGAGGATTTAGTAATACAGGTAACTGTTAAACCACTGTGCTGTATATTTGAAACCAACGTAAGATTGTACATCAATGATACTTTAATAAAAAAATTAATAAAAAAAAACATTTAAATTGGAAATTGATGTTTGAATATGAGACCTAGGCAAAAAGGACCTTGCTTTGGTTAGTAATAGGATCTAAACCATTATATAAAATAGGCACACACACACACACACACACACACACACAGAGGTGAAGTAACAATCAGGCATGTTCAAAATGTTAATACTTATCTCTGAATGGTGAGATTACGGCAATTTTTAATTCTCCTTTTCTGCTTCTTTGTTGCTTCCTAGTCTTATGAGTTGAATGTATGTTAATTATGTAACTAAACAGAAAACAGCAAACATTGCTTTGAAAATAAATTTAATCATGGGTTCTGTTTTTTTGTACCATCTAATCTGGGGGTCTAGGGGTGATGGAGTATGACAGGACTGCCACCAAAAATATGTCAGTTCAATAAGAATATGGTGATGGTTGATACTGTGCTCCCCTCAGGTACATAACATGTTTCAATTTTAAGGCCCATGACTGATTGCAGTGATGGATTTATAGAGATGGAAGGAATCCACTACCATAGCGACCCCAGTCCTTTGCACTTTCTTGCCTCTGTTACCTTTCTCATAGGGATTTAGCTGATTTATTGGGTCCCATTTCAGTAGTAGTTGTGCATCTCCCCCTCCTTGAATTGTATGATCCAAAGGTATGGGGATGGTGGCCATGAAACTCCCTCAAACTTTTTCTGCCTTATTTAGCTGAGACAAAACTGGACTTTTTCAAAAAGGACCATCCACCAGGAATTAAAAAGCAAAAATATAAGCAGACATTTGACACAGACATGCTTTAAAGCACAGCCTTTTATCTTAATTCTGAAATCAGATCTTGGCATATTCCAGTACCCACACAAATTCTGCATTGTTGGTGAGAGCCTGAAGGAAATGTTAGGATTTTGGCAATTGTTGACTATTCAGTTTTGTTACTATGTTTTTTGCCCTCTTAGGAATTTATGTTTTCCCCAAAGAAAACGTAATTAAAGAGCCCCAGTATGTGATATTAATGGACAAGTGGGTAACATGACAATACATTACTCTATGCTAAGGTCCTCAAGGAATCTGGTGGAAAACTTCGTAATTTTTAAATTAGCAAAGTGCATTAAAGCACATTTTAGATCCATATATATGTGTTTAATAGTACCATCTGACCCATATGCAATCTTAGACAAAGTGACTGCACAATCTCTTACTGAGGTTCCTTTAAGTTCCAGTTGAAGTGGCCTGACAGAAACGGCATCCAAGGGCTTTGTCTGTTGTGCTTTTCTGTCCTTGACTCTGGCAATCCTGGTACTCAAACACTTTGTCCACGTGTAGTGAGGCCATTAACTTCTTTCCCTCCTCTTCCCTCCCCTTTTCCCCTGCCTCTTCCACCCCCAAACCACTTTATTTCTGGGTCCCTGAAATCTCTCTGGTCCTGGAAGTGTTACACATCCTCCATATTTACTGAGGACCTTCAAGTCCTGCCTGCCTTTTATACTAACTTTTCATAGGCCCATCTTTGAGGGTGCCTATGACTTAGGAATTCTGGAAAGTTAGCCCTTACGTCTGAGGCATTTGTGGGGTCTGAAGAGTTTATCCAAAGCATGCCTTTAACTCAGAATCGAGTTGACTGGTAAAATTCAGCTTTTAGTGAATTCAGTTTAAATTGAATGACAGGTACCACCTTCCCTAGAGTCTGTGTCAGTAACATCAGCTTCCTCCTCTGGTTAGAATCTTTCAAGTCTGTGATTTAGGAGTTTATTTCTCCTTTAAAGTTGCTATAGTCTATAAGAGGGATATCTCCCAGTCCCCATTAATCCACAAATAAAAGAGGAATAACATTGAGTCCCATGAACAACCAAGCATTTTCTCTTTTAGGTTATACACTCTTGTAACAAAGACCTTAGCTAGATCCCTAAGGGGCTTCAAGAATAGGAATGTAGTGACCCTTCTCTTTCTGCAGAGAAGTGGGAGGGGAAGAGGGGGGCTTTGGTAGATATTTTTCCCTCCTGCTATCCCCAAGTGGCAATCTTCCTATCCTTCAGTTCTACTGTCTGTTTTTTAAAAAAATTTATTTTTATTAAGGTATTATTGATATACACTCTTATGAAGGTTTCGCATGACAAAACAATGTGGTTACTACATTTACGCATATTAGCAAGTCCCCCCTCATACCCCAATTCAGTCACTGTCCATCAGTGTACTGTCTGGTTTAAGATAATCACATACATCACTCATGTCAGTGAAATGATGTCAAATGGAAAGAGTGGAGGCACAAGGCAGGAGATGTGAAGGGAAAGGACTTGGATGCAAGGGTGTGTCACGGAGGCATGTGTTAACCTGGATTAGTGACTATCCGGTAATCACCCGGAGTTCAATTTTGTATTGTCTTGAAGCTAAATTGCTTGTGGTAATAATTGTTAGATCCTGAAATAGGGTACTGACAGGTAGCTTCCTTGTCTTTTTTAAATGTCACCATCTTGAATCATACTTATTTGACACTTGTCTTCCTGGGGCTTTGAGTCCACCAAGTGTGTGCAGATTTCATTCTGGTTAATTTCATTGTTTTCCAGCTTTCATCTAAAACTGTCCATTAGCATTTACCTGCCAGGGTGCAGCTAGAACACAAAGCCATATGAGCCGATGAAGGTCATTTATTACTACCAATTAGAAAATAAGCTACATTGCTTTTGGCTAGGAATTCCATACTCAGTTTTAAAAAGGAAATGCCCAAAGAGATTTTCCCCCACAGAACTTAATTTGATTCATTAACGGGCTGAGAATTCTCCTGCCAGAAAATCAGTTTTCTAGTGGGACAGCAGGCTGGGACGGGGCAAGTTACCAGGAAGAAAGACTCCAAGAGGCCAGAGAGAGAGGCTAAAAGAGAAAAAAACACATAGGTGTCCACACAAACTTTTATTTGGGGGGTTTCTAAATCTGAATGTGTGCTCTTCTTCCATATCAGTGGGGGTTCCTAATGAGAACACTCTTATTTTGTGTCTTAAAGAAATCTAGTGATGATTTTTAAGTACTTTAAACCAGAAATCTTTATAAAGCTTTTTGAAATAATTTAGTTGTCGTTCCAGGTAACCAATACTGTAAGATCTAGACTTGAAATAGACTCTTTTTGGTGCGGGTGGTGGTAAGAAGAGAGGAGACTGTACAGCAAAAACGTTAATGATGCACAGCTCCTAGAGGGCAGGAGACATGTATTCTCAAACCTCCACCGCACCCACAGCCCAGGTCTGTGACCAGTAGGTATCTCTCTACACACGAAGTGAAATGAATGATGCCAGTTGCCGAGGGACGGAGGCGGGGCGGGCCCTGGTGGTGGGGGAGCCGGGCTCCGGGCAGTGTCATCAGGCTCCAGATAACCTAGCAGTGGGGCGTTTCACGAGGGAGGGCAGGGATCCTCCCGGCCTCCCCGGTAGTACTGCTCAAATCTTCTGAAGCTACCAGTTGCCAAATGAAATCTGAAACCCCGGGCTGCGTCTGAGGGTTGGCCCGGCTCAGTTGTTCCAGCCTCTTGTACTGTGTATTTACACATTCACACACAATCACTCTTTCTAACTTCTGGGACTCTTCTTTGCGCAACTGCTAGGATTTCTCAAGTGCATGTGGCAACTCAGCCCAACTCGGGGTGGAAACCGGCGGGGCTCCGGAGGGTCTGGCAGGCCAGGGGAGCTGTCAAGGCTGCATCGGGGAAAGAAGAGGATCCAGGCGCAGCCGTTGGGGGGGAAACACCCACAACTTTCCACCCCAGCCGCAACTCTTTCGGCCGCTGCGCATTTCCTCCTAAACCACAGCTGCGGAGCCGCCAAGTGCATGGGGCGCAACACTTCCCCTTGTGGGAAGTAAAGTGGCCTTCCCTGCCCCCTTTTTTCTTTTTCTTTTCTTTGGGCTTGTCCTGGGATCCTTTTCCTTCGCAGCAGCTGCCGTCCCGGGTCTGCGCTGCCCCGCGAGCAGGGTAGGTGACGCCGCTGCGGGGGTGTGCGCTGGAGCCACCGCGGGAGGCTGGGGCGCTGGGGCTGCGGGCACAGCAGCCAGGGACCCAGGAGCAGGCTGCGGGGACCACAGGGATCTCAGGAATTGCGAGCGGGTGCTATGAGTGGACATGTGTGTGTGTGCGCGCGTGCGACGGGAAACAATGCTCATTATTTTTAAAAGAATAAAAACGGCGCAGGCTGGTACTTAGTGTTTCTGGGCTTAAAAATAGATGAAATTAATAAAACCTCTTCATGCAATTCAGTTCCCTTACTGTCCATGACCCTTTCCCTTTGCTTGTTTCCGCTAGTGTCTTCTGAGAGTTCCCTAGATCACAGAGGTGGGTTTTACTAATAAACACTTTTATCGCAAACATAAAGTCTTAGGGAATCTTTGGTGAATTTTAAGTTACCCAAAAGATTTTGCTTAGATTTTTTAAAAAGTCACTTTTTGAGGAAGTATCCATTCTCTATCAGTCTGAGGATAAATAAGTAATATATTCTCATTAAAAAATACTTTAGAGTGAAATTTTCTTATAAGTCTACAAACAGGAGATAACATTACCCTGGTTTCTTGGAGGTGTTAGATTTTTAATTCCTACCAGTAATAGGAAGCCCAGACTCCCTTATATTCTGTGTCTATTTTAATTCATTTGAATTAAAAGATAATCACCAACCCATTTCTGTTTCCATCATAGTTTCTTTTATGTTACTCTTTTTTATAAACCTAGCAGAGGCATCAGCATTTCATCTCTTTCTAAAAAGAGGAAATAAATCATGCTGGGTATTTGAAACATAAAAGTTGCTTATCCATAAGTAAAACAATGTGTGTTGCTGTGTCTACCAAGTAAGACAAATTAATTGAAATCCAGGGGTATTTACAATAGAGTTAAGAGCTTTATTCAATTACTAAGAAGGAGATGGACAGACAGATTAAATACAAACAGTCTGTCCCCTGATTCTAATTAGAGCTCAAAACCAACCCTTAAGGGCAAGAGTGGATGTTGGTATTAAACTGGGCATCATAAAACATAAAAGACACAGAATTAATATATTAGAAAAAGCCAGAAAACAAGTATAAAACCACATCAGACTTGTTAAGATCTTGCCCTCCCTTTAATGTTTCTTAATACTTCCTCTTCTCTGGGAATGTTTCAACTGCTAGGAGAGCTTAATAATACCATTCCTCTTTTCTGTCTTCCTTGAGTACCTGACTTTCAAGTAGCAAGCTGAGAAATCTGTTCTCTTTACAACCATTATTGAGTTGTTGGAGAATTCACCTTCGCTATCTTGGAGGACCAAGATATTGACAAAACTTTAAAATATATATCCTCCTTCCACTCAGAGGAGATATGTTTTTGGTGTAAGAACTTTAAGTGGGAATAATGGATAAAGTGTGAAATTTTCAGATCTGGAATTTAGTTTGAGGTTATGTGTAAGGAATACATTACTAGAGTGATAAAAGGAAAGAGAATCTGTAATCCTTTCTACATGTGGAAGGCTGTTAACACTCAAGCTGTCCTTGACTTTCAACTGTATTATTTCAATACTTCATCTCAGAGGTTTGGATTTGAGAGGGGGGATGGTTTCTCAGCAATGTTCTTTTGGGATATATATATATACTGTGAATTTGAGCCGTTTTGAAAATGTAGCCTGATAGTAAGTGGAGAAGAATAAAGTTCTCAAGAAAATAATAACAAAACACTGCAGAACAAATAGCAATGCATCTTTCCAGACAGAAGCATAGATTTAAGCTTAAAAGTGAAAGGTGTTCTGCGCTGAAATCCCCAGTGAAATCCTTTCAGGTTTTGCTTGCTACAGTAATGGCCAAAGCTCTAAGAGTTTTCATTGGCTATAGTTTTATTTACTGTGTGATCGTGGGCTCTGGGGGTTGGGGGAAGGGTGGTGAAGAAAATAGGGGGCAGGCAGGGTGCAGAATGTGCAGCAGGTGGTAATGAGTGGTTTGAGTCTGATGACTTTGCTGTGTTGGCTAAAGCCTAGTTACTGTTTACCAGCAGCGCTCTTGGTAGATTTGCTGTGACCTACTGGCCCATTGAGTGTAGTTTCTTCCTGGCTCTCACAGTGTCTTGGGGTGGTTTCTTGGGGCTGAGAGCAGGCGGTTTTGCTGTGAAGCCCGACCACGCAGTTGGTTCCTGTTCTTACTGTTTGCTGTGCTGTAGGACCATTTTAGTTACCTGTAGTTATTTTCTTGTGGTGTTTTCCGGCCAGTGGTGATGGGTTCTTTTTCTGAGTTGAGCTTATGTAATGCTGATTCCTTCCTTCTGCCGTGTTTCGATTTTTGGTAAAGGTGAGTGCTTTGGAAAAACAAGATGCAAGAGGTGGACAGAGCCGCAGCCTGGAGCCCATTAGGAGGGACAGCCACTCAATTGATCGATGTTGGAGGTTGATGATAACAAGAACTGGACACGTTCATTTTACACTGATCACATTTTACTGAGGAAAAAAAGCAGAAGAGATTTTAAATAAAAAGATGCCTGTTTACTCTTAAATCCATGGCTAAAGAATTAAGATTTCTCCCAGATGGAGAATGGTATTTAAAAATAAAATTGTAAATAGTCAGCTTAGCCATGAAGTTAATGCTCTTCATGTGAAGAGTTGCAGGCTTGGAGTGAGGCTTGCAGTGGTAACCCATCTGTCTTTGCTCCACAAACTCAAACTTTACATGATTATGATGGCTTCAGTGGCTAAGTAAAAGCACATTTAGAAGTGGAAGACTTACTGTGATGAAGAGTCAAAGAATGTGACGCTTTCAGAGGTTATTGTGTACACGTGTGCTTTTAAGCAGCATCTGTGCTCTCCTGTGGCATTGCTACAATTAATCTTTATAAAGTGCAGAACTCATTGTGTAAATCCCTTGTTCTGAAACCTCTGATGGATCCCAATGACCTACAACATAAACTGTAAACTCTTTAGGATAGTGACAAATGCTCTTCAAAGCCCTTTTGTTTTAGCTTTCTACACAAGGGACCCTTACTCTTCACACTTCTGACTTCTTGTTCCTGGATTTTCATTCTTCTGAAACTCCCTCTGCCTGGAAAGTCCCACTGGATTCTTCTTGGTCCATTTCAAGTGGAACTTCCTTTGGGAGAACTTACCCAATTCCATGCAGGAAGAATTAATCACTTCATCTTGGCCGCTTCCATGGTGTCTGAACATACTTTGAATAACTAGTTTTAATAATTTTTATGTGTTTTCCCCGCAATCAATCACTGTGCATTCCTATATGGGTGTACTGGTTGTGGGGGGCCCACCTATATCCTAGTGCCAAACCCAGTGTCTGAATACATAGCAATAGTGATAATGTTTCCTTGATAAGTGAGTCATGAATGAATAAAGTACTAGTGGACTCTAGTTTATGCAGAGAGTTATTTCACAAAAGTCTGTTTGAAAAATGTCTGTTTGGACTCAGTTCATTTTCTCAAAGTAACAATGCTACAAAACATAATTCGCTTTCCAGAACCAGCCCACACATGCCTACTTAATTCCTACAATAGGTGAAATAGTGTGCTTTTGCAATTATAAAGCAAAGCAAAACAAAAACTGTGGAATAATCTTTTTCTTTTGTAAATCACAAAATACACTTGAGCTTACAGATAAAAGTAACAGTTATAATAGATACACAACTTTCCACAATTGTTTTTTATATGATACTATAAAATCTGTGTTCTATCAAGTCCCAGTGGGAGGTCCTGGATTTGGCTGTAAGGACTAATAATGGAGTTAGATTTGGAGATATTGTTGCCTGTGGAATGCCTATAATCTTAATTAATCAAACAAAATAGAAATACTAATTTTAGCTATTTAAAATTATCTTGAGTGCCAGCACTTGAGGGAAATTGGATTTAATTAAAGGAGAGGGTGAAAGTGGATGGAGAGGACGAATTCAGAGGGGTACCTGCTTTCCTGTTACTATATATTACATTGATTTCCTTTTTGTGTCATATGAGCACTCAGGCAAATCCAAAGTTTCTCTGTGATAAAATATATCTCTGTCTGCAGTTAGTTCTGCTGCCTGGTATGGAGAAGGAGGTCGCACTCCATTTGAGCCAAAATAAAAATGGGCTCATTTTGGTTTCAGAGCAGGGGTACTTCTGCCACTGGCATACCTGCTTTTAGCACGTGAATGATTTTTCAATCAGAAATGCATAATACTTGAGTTTCAGGCACTAGCCAGGACCTGTAAGCTCAAGTTGCTCTGTATATAGTATCTCTGAAAAGACTGGAAAAGCAAACATTGATATTTAAAAGTAAAAGTCTACCCTGTGTTCTAAATCTTATATGCTCTCTATTTTTATCATATTACATGGCCAGATATGTCCCTACCCTAATCACATTGTAACACCTTTTTGTTATTTTGTGTTCATTATCCCATGCTTTAATATAATGCTCTTTAGTTTTTCCGGGAGTCAATATCAAAGGAATGGGCTGCCTGGAAAATATCTTGGCACTCTTTGTTATGTATTTCAATATTCTTTATGTGAGAATCTTTATAAATTCATCTTTGCTTTTACTGCTTTAAAAAGTTTGTCTCTTCTGATGAACTTGCATTGTTTCTTTTGTTAGGAGAGGCTAAGAAATCACTATGTTTCTCATTTTAGCTTGTCACCCAAGAAGGTCGGAACTAAATCTGATGATCGATTGTAACTTAGTTGAAGTTTTCTTATGATGTGATTTATATCCTTTCAGGCTTACTTTAATGCACCTATCATAGCCATCCATATCTTTTACCTAAGTGAGCTCAAATCATTATGAAAATAGGTTCAATTACCTTCATTTTGTATTTTGTTAAACTCTTTAGTTTAGACTTGCAGTTAAATATTTATAAATTTACTTGTAGCTTCAGTTTAGTATTCTAAAGCCAATTTTTTTTCAAGATCTTTTTTTTGTGGTTCCTTGAAACATTCTAGGTACTGTTTTTATACTCCCTGTGGATAAAATGGCTTTGCCCCAAATGTTGCATTTCTTGAAAACCTTAGAAGGAAAATCATGCCTGAGTAATTTTGAAACTAGATATTTAAGACCAAACATGTGAACACTTTTCAATTTACGTATCACAAATGTTTAGAAGAGTACTCTTAAGTGTATTCCTTAGAAATAGGAGAGAAAATATTTTTCTTACAAAAAAAATTTATCTATAAACTGAGGTTAATGGAGCTGTAATTAGGGTTTTCTGCCAGTCAGATTGAGTCTTCAGAAAACAAAGTAATTTTTTAAATTCAACAAAGAAAAATAGTTCTTAATGTGTTCTGAAATTTTTCTATCTCTTTGAGTCTTACTCTCATAATGATAATCACTCTAATCAATTAAGAACCTATGAAGTACCAAGTACTCCATGAGATGTATTTACATGTATTACTCATAATTCCGAAGTAGTTAGGAGTAATTAATAATTCTAGAAGTAAGCTATGTTATGTCTAATTCAGATATTATTATTCCCTTTGTATGAGAATGTTTAGGCTCAGAGAGTAAAGAACCTTACCCAAGTAATATAGTTAGTAAGTGATACAGAGTAGAATCAAAACCAGGTCTATTTGAATACAAATAACCTGATATTTTTACTATGTTACCTTCCTCTCAGTGTTTTTCTCTTCAATTATTAATTTTCAAATCATAATCTGTGTGCTCCATTGGTTTTACATACAGTACTGACCCTGGTCTCAGCATGATCTCTACAAATTGGACTTGGACCTCTCTGTAGTTCTTTCAGATGACAGAGTTCTTGTGTTGATGAGTTGGGGACCTTAGGATGACACAGCAGGTAACTGAATCAATCTATAATCATCAGCCTGACCAGACTTTATTTTCCAGTGAGAAGTAAACAGTAAAGGTATGGTTTATGGGGCTCCAGTGATCTATCACCATTACTAATTCTTAGACATGGGGACATGTACCCCAGGAACACTGGGAGCCACAGGTGGAGGTAGAGGTGGAAGACAGTAAGCAGTCCTTTGTTAAGGACTATGAGACCCAAGTTGGAGAGCTGACATACAGCAGGAAAGGATGTTTTGTTGGAGGTAGCAACTTAGAAGGGGAGAAAAGTTGAGTTAGTGGTGGCGGTACTCACGGGGAACACAGCAATGAAATGGGCAACAGCGAAAGTGACTTCCAACTCAGTTTTTCTCAAAGAAAGGGCATTCATAGCAGGAATTGCTGGAGTGCACCTCACTTCTGTTTGTACAGGTACCTAGAGGAAAGAATTCTCTGTCCTCCTTGAGGAATAATTTGGTTGTTTCATTGTGTTGGGAATATCTGGTTTTAAAATTTATCATATAAGGGAACTTCCAGCAAGAAAAGACGAGCCAGGGGAGTCAAAAGAGCAAGATGTTATCTGTTTGCACTTAATTTCATAACCCTGGGATTCACTACATAAGTACTACCTTCAGAGTTCCATTTTTTTAAATCCCATTATGGTTTGTTAAGGTGAAATGGTCAAGTGTGATGCTGATGATTTTATATAAATGCCTATATGGGGTGTACAGAAGGGCTGAGCCTTCTCACATTTGTGTTTTTTTGATTAGAGACCTCATTTTTGGTAACAAACCACACTTTCATCATGGAATAACTTTTCTCTACCTATGGGGTTAGGTTCAAGTTAGCAGATTCCATGAGGGAGCCTTGGTCTTTGGTGCCTAGAGACAGGTGGAGGCCACAAGGAATTGTCTGGGTAAGGAGTTCTGGGAATGCCTGCACCATAGATGGAGGAGGATGGAAGGGAGAAGGGCTAAAGCAAGGTCACAGGATAACAAGCATCAGAAGCCAAGGAATCAGGAGACAAAGGCAAATCCAGAGATTGCACTGGGAGCTAGAAGCCAAGAGAAGGGAGACAGATATGATGTGGCAATTGAGAATTTAGTTTCTGTCTAATAACAGATAACAATTATTGAAGCCCTAGTATGTGCAGTTATGCCAAGCACTTGTCCTGGGTTATCTCCTTTAACCCTCACAGCAGCCGCAGGAGTAGGCCCTATTGTCTTCAGTTTTCCAGAAAACTGAAACTTGGAAAGTAACTTACTGAAATCACACAGCCACCAAGTAGTAGGTCTGAGATTCAAAACTAAAATATCTCACCCCAACAGAGCCATCTTTACCATTATGCTCTAGATTAGGCCTGTGTTCCAGCCTGGCTTTGGTTCACATGAAACTTGTGACCTTGTGTGGGGATGTTGGGGTTCCTATGGCCAGGATCCTCACTGAACTTAAACCACCGGATGAACTGGCCTATTGCTAGGCTACCACTTCCACACCTTTAGGCAATAAGCTATTATTGACCCTGTATAAAGAGCTCTACCCAGTGCTCTGGGCATGACATGGTGGCACAGCTGCAGGGCTGCAGGAGAGCAGAGCAGAGGCTGGAGTGGTAGCAATGCTGAGGACAGAGGCCCAGAGGATGGCTCTGCGGGATGATTCTGCAGGCAGAGAGGCCCAGAGGATGGCCATGTGGGCAGAGAGGCCCAGAGGACAGCCATGCAAGCAGAGAGGCCCAGAGGATGGCCATGAGAGCAGAGAGGCTCAGAGGCAGAGACCAGCTTGCTGCTTGCAGACTCACTCTGAGTGAACGGGATTTTAGTGACTGACCTGCCACCATGGAAATAAAGTTGGGTATAACCCTTTCACCCCAAGAACGTTTTGCTGTCATTTTCTTTGGTCACACTGAATCCATTGCAAACTTGCCTAGAGCTGAAACCCATTGGCAAGACACCTTGGACAAGTTGCATTAACCTTCTTGAACCGTAGATTTCCTCTTAGTGAATAAAGGCATTTAATAATACTTCCTAGGGTTATTATGGACTTTTAATTTATGAAGGGAGTAGTGTATGAGCGGGGAAAATGGAAGTTCCTACGGCCAGGATCCTCACCTGACCTTAAGCTACTTGATGATGTAATTGGCCTACTGCTAGGCTACTGCTTCCACACCTGTAGGCAATGAGCTATATTGACGTAGTCACCATATAAAGAGCTCTGCCTAGTGGTGTGAGCAGAGGCAGAGATGGAGGAGGATTACAGACCTGCAGACTGCTGGATGCAGACACGATTCTAGTACTCAACCTTCCCGGAGAATAAAGCCAGGTATAAATCCTTTTACCCCAGGAACCTTCCATTACTATTTGTCAGTCTCACTGAATACATAGTGAACTCGTCCAGGGCTGAAACCCTCAGGAAAGATAGCATGTAAAGAGACTGGAAGGGTATCTGGCATCTGGTAAGTATCACTACAGGTCAGCAGTTATTATTATTAAATTAAATGGTTAACATGGGATTGATGAGCAGTATTTTTCAAACTATGGGTCTTGATCTATTAGTGGTCATAAAATCAAATTAGTGGTTCATGACCAGTATTTCTTTTTAAATGAAAAAGAATAGTGTATAATGGAATGGAACAAGACTAAAATCAAAGATCATTATATATAGTTAAAGTAAGAATTGTTTCATATGCTTTAATTTTTGTGTGTATGTATCCCACATTTCACAGTGGGTAAAAATGAAAAATGTACTTCTGATGATTGATAGCTATCAAAAAATATTTAAATTAAAAAAACCACCTTTTCAAGTAGCCATTTTCAAAGTGTGGTCCCAGAGCCATCCAGCATCAGTTAGTTACACCTTGGAGCTTGTTAGAAATGCAAAGCCCCACCCAGGACCCAGCCACTGTGTTTTCACAACGCCTTTGGGTGATTAAGGACCATTACATATTCAAAACTGGCATTTGGAAATCATGAAAAAATTAGGTAAGGGTTTATGTAATTACTTAAGAGTGGCTAAAAGTCCAGGCTGCATGTATTGACTAATGACTTGAATTCTCCACAGAATGCTGTGTAGTTACTCTTTATTTTTTCTAGGCTGACTTCTCATGGTGCAGGTGGGTAAGTCCGCACACCAATTAATGTTTATATGGAAGGACATGTTCTGTCAGTTTATATGTGAAGGGTTTAACATGAGTAGTTAGATCCTGTACTTTCTTCCAGAACTACAAGATAAAAATTT
Organism: Smutsia gigantea; assembly: GCA_032199065.1. Taxonomy (NCBI): domain Eukaryota; kingdom Metazoa; phylum Chordata; class Mammalia; order Pholidota; family Manidae; genus Smutsia; species Smutsia gigantea. The sequence continues at coordinate 178,073 of JAVSCE010008247.1, read as the reverse complement.
AGCATTCTTGGTGTAGAGCCCTGAGCCTTGAGTATCTGAGTTGTGTTCAATTTGAAACATTTTAATGGTAATAGTCCAGATGCCTGAACAGCTGTAAAATTAGAAATTAAGAACTCATAAAAAAACTGCATTCCATATTTTCCTAATTGAGATATTTATTTGGAAAAGCTCATACAGACAAAAAGACCTAAAAAATCTAGTTAATTTGAAACTATTACTGATGATAAAAATATATTTTTGGTAAAAATGGAAGTGTTATAAATTTTTATACTCGGATTTCCCCCCGCAAAGGAAACAGTGTGTGTGTTTAAGATATTTATTGATTGTATGCTATTACTTTAAGGAGAGAGCTGGTTATATTCCATTGATCAGCCTTTGTGAATTATTGTGCTTAATGTAATTTACTGGGTATTTGGTTTTTGGCTGATGGGTGTATTTATTTTAAGACTTAAAAGTATCCTCTTTGAAAACACGGTATCCAGATTCACTAGAAAAGACCTGAGGACTTTCTTTTCTAATTTTTTAAAAAGAATATTCCCATAGACTTTTAAAAAGCAATCTTTCTATAGGTACATATGAACTTTTCTAAAAGTAAGTTCTTTAGTGGTACATGAAAATATTTTTCAGGACAAAAGTGTCAGGACAAATGGTTTCAAGGGTAAAAAAGTCTACCTTCTGGCTCACCACAGGTAGCATTTCACATTTAAACAGTAGCTTAAGAGATGTTTCAAAAGATCCTTCCATACTTTGCCTTCTGTGGTTGGAGAAGAGTGAAAAGAGAAAATATCTAAGAGGCAGGCTCCAATCTGACTTCTGTTGTTAATTAGCATCTGTGAACTCAGGCAAATTACTTGGTTTTTCTGGACTTTAGTCTCCTTATCTGTAAAGTAAGGAGGTTGGGATAAATACTTCTTAAGATTGTTCTAGCCTTGAAAAAGTCTCTGGTGTTAAATGGTAATATGTTCCTTTTGAGAAATTTTGATAAGAATGTGGCTCTCTATTTGCATTAGAAGGGTTGAAAAAAATGGATGTTTGATTTTACAGAAGAGTGAGGATCTGGAAACTATGTAGAGTACATGATAAAGTTGAGCTTGACCTTTCCTTGTGAAATTTCATGTGCCAGTGGGTTAGTTTTCATCAGCTGGGGGCTTGGGGGCATGGGTGAAAGTAGTCACTAAGAGGCATTTGAAAATGTGTGAGGCTGTCTTGGTCATCACAATGATTGGGTGAAGCTACTGGCATTTAGTGCAGAATGCCATACATCTTGCAATGTGTGTGATGGTGCCTCACTATAAAGAATTTTCCCTCCCCAGATGCCAAGAATATCCCCACTGAGAAACAACTAATGATGTTAAAAGATTGAGTTTTAGCTGTGTACTTTATAGTCATCTAGGAAATTGGATGTGAAGTTGTTGTATAGTTTCTGCTGTTTCAGTAACACAAATGCAAACAATATCTATTCTTAGATGACAACTGGTGTTTATGATGCACTGGAGAGACCAGCCTCCAGCTCCCTGTGCTATATATTGACTCTGCAGTAAGAAAAGCAGTAAAAGTCTCAGCTCTGTTAGTACACTGTGCAAATATAACTTGAAGACATACTAGGAATAGTTCCTTTGAGGATGAAGTTACTAGACAGCGGTATTTTGAATGAAATGGCTCACAGAAGTTTCTATTCATTGTAACTAGACATTTCTTGTGTTCAGATTAATGCCATGATTATGGCATTAAATTGCATAGATTTGATTTTGTGTGATAAGAAGTACCATCTGCTTACCGGCTGTCTGCATGACGCGAAGTGACCTGAGCAGTTCCTGTTCCTCCTCTGTCCTCCTTCTGCACTTGGGTTGGCCTCAGACTTTCTGGGTCAGGTGAAGGATAGAGCTCCCTCAGCAAGAGTGACTCATCCAGGGTCATGCCAAGACCCTTGGTAATGTTTTTGAATTTGAGATGAACCTTGCTTTGGAATCACTTAAATCATAGGATCATTTATTATAATTCTTCTCTCCTGTGTTTGTCAAGTCCTTGGTTTGTTAATGTGTATCTTTTTAAACTATTGCTTATACTCAGCTCTCAGTTACTGTGGGTATGAAAGGTGTTGTATGGATAAATTGCTGTCTAGCAAACCAAAGCCAACTTGATATTTTCCAGGAGTGAAAGGGAACCCTTGCTCTGCCTTCCTTTGGTGAGTCTGGGTCTTAGTACCTCTGCAGGAGAAGGGGGAAAGGGAGGTGAAATCACAGTGTGTAAGTTTTCTTTTCCTATAAACTTGATACAAATTTAAGTGTCAGGAATGTTGAAATTTCAGAATTCAAAAAAAAATTCTTTTGGGTAACTTTCCATGTTCATTATCTATGCTAGGCCTCCATAACTGACTTAAAAGATTAAGAGTTATATGTTACATTCCCTTTAGAATGAATTTATTGGACATCAAAACTTAGAAAATGGCTCTAAGCATCCTACTTAATCTTTTAATATGGAAAATGGGTCCAAAGTGACTTCAGTGATTTGCTCTGGAATATAGAATCAGGACTAGTCAGACCAGATTCTTTATTTTTGGTGACTGGTTTTTCTGCCCCACTGCCCTGTTCCTGAGAGGCTTTCTCACCTGGAGGTGCCTGAGACAACGAAACCCAAACGCTGGCATAAAGGCATCCAGTGCATATAATGTATTATCTCCTCAGCTCTGCAGCTAGGGTACTAGTTATGTACCATCTGGCAAAATTGAGAAAAGAGTCATTCATGATTTTCTGTGTTCATTTGTTTAGGTGAGGAATTACGGCTGAGAAAAGAGCAAGTGAATCTTATAAAAGCATTTTTTACTGAGCTTAGATTAACCCTAAAGGCAGCTGAAAAATATACCGTATTAAAATCGAGATGTATCTTGTAATACTTTCTGTTTCTGGTTACATTTTTAAGTTAACTCCTTGTAGTAATATTAATTATGTTGAACGCATTTGAAATGAATGCTTTGGGTACACTGTAGATTTTCATTCAGTTCACCCTTTAAGCCTCCTTACAATTGTACATTGGTCTCTTTATGCTGTTCATCTTCCTGAAAAACAAAGAAACAAGCCTGCTGATATTTAACTGTTAGGCAATTTCAGGCAAAAAACAAAAAGAAGAATTAAAAAAAAATCTGGTTAATCTCTTTAAGCACTGCCTTGACAAGTCAAATACTCCTTGAAGGTGCGTGAGAGAATGGAGGGGGGAAAAGAGGCCTCAGCTCCTGGTGAAGGCTGTGCGAAGCTGAGACGCAGGGAGAGCTCTTTCTATGCAGTGCTTTAATTGTCTCTCTGTTTGCGGTCCCATCCTCTACTGTTTAATGTGTGGAACATTCCAGGGAGTATCCTTAGCTTTCCTGACGTGAGCCTGGGTCTGGGGCCTGAAGAGCCTGAGGGACTCCTTTCTGAAATGGGGGATGACAAGCAGAGCAAGTTGGCTGGGCGGCACATGGCTCAGCCGGTTGTGAGCAAGGGGAGACCTTCGTGCCGCGAGCTCTGGGGTGTTGGAGCTCCGTGTGTCTTTGCGGGCAGTTCTGGGAAGTGTAGGATTCAGTCTCAGAAGAATGGGGTTACTTCTATCTCAAGAGATAGAAACTAAACGCTTAGACTACCTTCAGACATTTGCCTGTGGCTCCATGGTGTCACATGTGGGACTCTGCCTCTAGTATATTTATTTTCAAGAAAGAATAGGACTCTAGTGGCTTGTGAGGGTTAGCCCTTATTAGTTCAGCAAATAACTTCTGACTAGATGCAGAGCAATGATAATAGCGGCATATTTTTTACTGCTGTTTTCTGTTTGTTTAATGCAGTAAAGATTTTCTTAAGGTCTTAGAAAGAGCCATTAAGTAAAATAAAATTATATTGAACTCTTTTGTGGAAATGCCAAGCAATTAGTGTATAATATCATTTATGAGCTGTATTATTAATATGAAATATTAAAACCGTTCAGAAAGAGTAAATGATATGTAAAGGTCATATTACCATGAGCTTGGAGAGGGCAGGAATGGGGTTATAAAGAGAGAATAAATGAATACATGTGTGACGTTAAGGTGGAATGCACTGAAGTTGCTGGTGACATTTCTGCATAGCCTGGGATGTGCTGTTACAGCTGGTGGTGCTGTTTGCCAAGGTTGTCAGGCAACTGTCAGGTGACTGCCGAAGAGGTTTGAGATTGATTCCTCATACCCATATTGACCCATACATTGTAACCAGAATAATTAGGATTGTGTTTACCGACATGGGGGCAGCAAAGAAGGCCTCTGGTAACTTGTTATTTCCAATGAACCGGCAAACTTTTTATGTTAAACCCGAGCTTTGATTTGAAATAAAGATATCAGCTGGTTTTTCTCTTTGGTTGGTAGTTCCTTTACCTTGCAACTTCCTGTTATTCCACTGTTAAGTTTCCAGAGAATTCTTTTTAGAATGCATTCACACAGGAACCAGTCTACCTGTCTGCTTTCTGAGAGCCTGATTATGGTCCTATAATTTCAATCAGAGGCAGGGAAGCACCACAATTTTTTGAGTGTTAAGGACTGTAGTAAACAATTCAGCCATAAAGTGTTTGATTGGCAGCTCTTGGAAAGTTATCAGCCTGGTAGCCCCAGCAACTAACAGAATGATGCATTTACCTCTGCAGGTCTGTGACAGTAGTACTTTTTGTTTTGATCAATAAGTAGTCACTAATTAGTATTTGAGAAGATAGTTGAAAAAGAATTTTTTTTTCAGAACAGAACTTGTAAGGCATGGTACCATAAAATCCTGCATTATTATATAATTTTTTAATGATTTTTTCCCCATAGAGACCATCTGATATAATTTTGAATCTCAGGTTTTCTAATTTTTATGTTCTACTTTCTGCAGACTCCAATTTGCCTTTATTAATAGGTTTGTTAAGTTTAACACTTGCTGATATTCAAGCATCATTGACATCTTTTTTTTTCACCTGCGAGCTGTATTTATAAAAGTACAAAACTTGGTATTCCAGGTTGAGCAATTATCCTATTATCTTGCTTTATTCTCTTCAAAGTTTTGACTAAATCAGGCATAATATTAAATGTCTTGCACTTGAGCACGTAAAAATAATGCTTTGCTAGGCTAATTTTAAGTTGATAATGTTTTCATAGTTACTGACTGCTTTTAGATTATAATTGTTTTGTTTTTAGTTCATTGATAGTACAGTACATTTCTTCCATTTAAAGCAAGTCTAAGAAAATAAGTTTTGTTCTCATTTCTTCTGCTAACTTTTGTGTTTAGTTTTAGATATCAGATTCATAAATCATGACTACTAAAATAAGTAATGGAAACTAGTCTCTTCTGCTATTAATTGCCACTTACTGTTGTGACTTTCTTATTCGTTTATAATAAGACAGGTAGGCTCTAATTCAGCTCAACTGTTATCTAGAAATCAGCAGGACTCCTTGAGTCTGTTCACACCCACATGGCTGTCTGGAAACCAGACTGAAGTCAAGGGTGCTTGTTAGGAGTCCTGAGAGGGATTTGGAATAGATTAGATACTTAATGGGAACTTGGACCCAGTGTTTTTCATCAGAATTTTGGCACTTGCTTCTTGGTCCTAGGAAGGCCCTGGCCAGAGGACATCATCAGCTTGTAGACCGAGGACGTTGGTATCTGATGACAGCCTCCAGTGCCTTGGGTGCCACAGTCATCTCAGAAATATGAACCTTAAGTTCCTTAGAAGTTTCAGCTGCTTCCTGTTCTCAATTCTAATGACTTTGAAACTGTATTGAGCAGATGACAGCTATGAATTAGCCATCAAATCAACAGCCCATTCACTTCTGTTCAAATTCAAAGTTATAAGCTCTTAACTCTTTCAAGTTCCATGTCTTGCTTCCATCCTTTCTCTAATCACTTTTTTCTTTCTTTCCTCTTCATTTTGATTCCATTTACTTTCTTTCTTTCTTTGCTTTATCTCCTTATTACCTAGAACCTTGGCATATTTATATTGTTGACTATATTCCCTATGTTGTACTTTCATCCCAATAAACAGTAGTTTATTTATGGTATTGCTTCAAGGCTCTTTCTTTAATTCTCACTCTCATTGGTCTGGTTCTTTCACAATTTTCTCAACTTCCCCATTCTTTGGTTATTTTCCTTAAAGTCTACACTGAGAATTGAATCAAACTTTGGCCTGTATAGGTGAGATTGTGTGCAGTTTTATAGTCTCATTCCCCATTTTTAATATCACTAGAAGTACTGTCTTTTCCTAACCAATTCTACATAAGAGATATTCAAGGAGAAAAGGGAAACTTCTATCACATTTGCCTCTGGTCATTCCAAGTGTGTGTCATAACTTTCTTTTGACAGAAGAGCAAAAAGCAGCAAAACAGAACCCCAAACAAAAGCCAGAAGTCCAGAGGATTTGTTCATTTGTTAGTTAGCCAAACCTTAAATGGTAGAAGTACTACTGAATCCCAGGTAAAACCTGATATTCAGGCTTCTCCCCCCATCCCCATCCCTTTAAAAACCCATTTAACTTCGTGTGGTTGACAATATAATGTTCTCTTTATGACTGCTCATAGAAATGTTTATCCCATTTTCTTTGAGAGTGTTCCTCTTTTACATTTCCTCCATACAGAGTAGAATTTTCATCATCTGCATTTTGAACTCTCTCCCTTCTTTGGGAAACTGCATATTACAGAAGCTCAGAGCACATAGGCTCTGGTTGGGCTCTCATCCTTGCTCTACCAGCTATGTGGTTCTTGGTCAAGCTGCTTAATCTCTATTTGCCTTAGTTTCTTCTGGAAAATGAGAACATAATTAGAATTCTACATGGTTGTTACAAAGTTTAAGTGAGCTAATAGATGTAGGGTGCTTAGGAACTCTCACTGAATGTTACTGCTTTGTAGTTGTTATTTGCATGCCATGCCCCTCTTTGGTCTCCTCATTATAACTGCATTTTCTAGACCACTAGATAAATGGGCATGTCATACGTATATGCGTGATAAGGAATTGGAATAGTTATTGTTGCATTGTAAAGAGTTAAGGCTGGACATCTTCAATCCCTTAGGTGAGGATGACATGAAAGAGGAGATAACTTAAAGAGTAAATGGTACAACATTACTATGTGCTTTTGGCTATCTTAATATCTTCTATATTGATGTACGTCTCTCACCTATGAAATAATATAACTGGAAACAGCCCTTTAAAAAAAATTTCTGTAACTGAGTATAGTACAAAAATTCATGAAAAGCTCCAAGATAAAGAGCAACCTAATCCAAAAATAGACACTCCAACCTGACAAGCCATTTTGTCTTTTAGAAAGGAAAGACCAGGAAACTATGGAGTGTGCAGTCTCTTCCCCTGCTTTGCTTTTGGGTTTCGGTGGAAAGGGAAGGGAGCTGGAAGGGAGGGTGGGAAGAGAGGAAATACTGAAAAAGAGGAGGAGTAGGCCAAATTAAATAACAGTTAAATACAGAAAAAGCTTATTGTTATTAATAAGGAAATAATCAGATGTGAGGGCAAATTGACTTCTATTAGGATGTCTATTTTTAATAGTGTGTCAGAATTTAGTACCTATAACGTGATAGGTGTTGCAAGCATTTCTGATGCCTAGATAGAGGTGCGATAGTGATTCAGTGCTCGGGTTTCACTCCTTAGCTGTAATTTATAACTTCCAGCATTATTTCTCTTGGAAAGAGAAAGAAAATTTAGTCTTTCAATAGTCCCACTGACTGTATATATGTTTGTGTCTCATTTTGATTTGGTAGCTTCCAAATCCTGGGGAATGTACAAAGTAGTTAGACCACTGTTGTTTTTGTCACATTTCAATTTCTTTGTCTTTAAGTAGCAGAGTGAACTCTTTCTATTAGAGAATGCATTTTCTACTTTTAGTGACACTCAGTGATTACAAAGTTCTGTTTTCTTTCATACAAATGCCAACATTTTTGTAACTTCTTGACTTATGAAGGATGCATGTTTAGAGGTAATAGGAACCATGGAAAGGAAGATACCACAGGTATTTATTAAGAGAGTCACTGATTTGAAATTGTCATTCTTTGAAGAAATCTAGGAAAGCTTTTAGTTGCAGGTACCTGTCTGACTTAGCAGCTGTAAAACAGGAACTGCTTGTGTCACCATGTGACAGGGCCATCAGCAGCAGAAATGGGTCCACCACAGCCACTGTTGATTTGTGAACTGGAATTCTTGGTATGGTAGGAATGTTTATTTGTTTACTTTTCATAACCTAAAGTATAGAACTCCTTCCTTGAAGAAGTCTATTTCCCCTGTGGCTTTTGAGAAGATTATAATCTATTGCATGATTTATTGGTCTCCTTCAGACCACAAGCATATGTCATGACATATGGGCAGGTTTTAATCACAAGGATAAAGTTCAACAACATATAAATAAAAATGGTCAAGCAACAATGTGAAGACAAACATACTTAAGCTCTAGGGTATATTCACTCGTAATAATGAATAAAGCACACCCTTAGGAGCTCCACAGTTCAGGGTTTGTGCCGTGTTTCAGGTGAGTTTTTCAGATTGCCTAGCTATAGACATTAGCATCCATATTTTGGTCACAAGTTGAAAACCTTTGGGGAAATTGGTATTACCCAAGTGTCATTTGGTGAAAATCTATCTTTCTTGGGGAAGATCCTACCAACAGTATATTGAGGGACGAGTAAGATTTATGGGTAGACAAAGAAAGAAGGAACTCATTTCAGGCAGAGGGAAATCCATGTAACAAGAAACAATGTTGTGATGAGAACAAGATGTTCTGTAAATGTCCAGAAGTTTAGGATGAATTTGGACATTGCTGATGCAGAGGAAGGAAAGGAGTCAAAAATTATAAGAGTTAAAATGACTAAACTTGGTGACTAATTAACAGAAGGAGGCTAGAGAGAAACCTACTGAGTTTATTAGTCACAGACCTTAGTGACTAAATCTCACCCTGCCCCATCCATTTTTGAAGAGCCCAGTCAGGGTATTAAATCACATGCTCTTGTGAAGCCTAAAAATATGATTTCATTTCTGAACTCTGTCTGTCACATGTACAGCTTGGGGAAATATCTTGTGTGTATTTAACTGTGGAGAGGAATACTACTCAGAGGTTTTATACAGACTGATTGGAGGAAAGAAGCCATTTTGTAATAACTATATAAATGCAAAATATATATTTTACCCTGTTGTCCACTGCTACTAATTATCAACATTAAAAATGTCTATCTGTAAAATCTGTTCCCCTATGTTAAATTAAAAAACACAGCACTGTGTCTCTAATTTTTGAATTACACTGTTGTAGCAGCCTCTGGACACACCCCAGTTTTATCATACACTTGGGTCTACAATCAAGTCCCTTCTCCATCTTTTTAATTTTTAATCTAAATGAAACAAGAGGTAGCTACGGTTGAGTTCCCTTTTCTCTTAAGTTGGTTAATGAAAAGTGTGCAATCCTTTTATCCAAGTAAAATAAGTGCACAGCCATAAGACAGACTAATAGTTTATTTTCTTTTCTTTGGTGACAGGAACAAGGAGATTTTTGTGAGGAAACAAAATACTTGTTTGCAAAGAATCAGTGTTAATGTGTCAAAGGTGACTAACATCTTGAATCTCATCCAGACACTTACTACAGGGGAACTAAGGACACCATCAAATAATGGCCATCTTTAATATCTGGCTTGGCTTTCAATACCAAATTTCCATGTGGCATGTGCCCATGTGAGCTGGTCCAGGCCTGACTGAAGTTTTTCAGACCAACCTTGCTCCTTTAACTTAACATTGGATAGAAAGCAGCCAAATGGCTTGTGTTCTTTTCTCTGTGACCTGCTTGCTTGAATATTCTACATTTTTCAGTTTTATTGTTGGGAAAAGGAAGAAAGCCCTAGAACAAAGTGACTCTGTGCCTCCTTTCTGGGTTGAGGCTCATGCTGAACTGCCTTTAGAGGGTGAGAACCTTCTTTCCTAAGTCAGGAAATCCACAGGCCTGATGTACTATCCTGGCCACAAGAGAACAAGGAGTAAAAGGAGTCTTTCTTCGCTAAAGCCTAGGGAAATATTAGAGTCTTTAGAAATAGGGCCCTGGGATCTACATTCTAAAAAAATTCCTCAAATGAGTCTTCTGTACACTAAACTTTTAGAATATTTACTAAAGCCTACCCCCTACTAAGGTCCTTTCATAAAAAAAAGCAGCTATGTATAACTAATAAGCATTTATCCACATTTCTAAGAAAACGAAAGGTACCTCTAAGAGCAAAGGAGTAACTTATTAAGAACTTACTCTTTTCAAATATTGTGACACATTTATTTTTTCTTTCATTTGTTCTTTGTACAATTTACAGTTTCACTGGATTAACTAGTGTCATACATGAGGTCAGAAGAAACTTACAGATAAATTTTTCCTGTTTATTCTATAGCTATTCTTATTTATAATCAGCCTGTTGTTTGTTTAGTTGTTCTTACTATACTACCATGTTGTTACTTACTTACTAGTAATAACATTAGGAAGTGTTCAGAATGACTTCTGACAAATCAGATCTATTGTTTTAGAGGAAGAATGAATATTCGAAAGTATCAACATGTGTTTTGGAGATGGCAGCATTGTTAAAATGAATGGCTAGCCTTCTAAGATGACTAGTTTAAAAAGGACATCAATGATGGATAGGAGATGTACATTAAATTCAGGGTACCTAATTAGAATTTCAAGTCTATAGTTTCATAATCAAGCTCATATTCACATTTAATATTAATGAAATTCTGTGCTTTAGAATCATTCAGAAGACAGCAAATACTACTGTTAACATGCACTCACATGGCTTTAAGTGGGAGAGAAATATCTGGAAGACTGGAAAACCTTTATCACTTTCCTTCCCTCTTTTCCTCCTGAATATGGTGACGATTCAAGGTCTAACTGCTTGAAGCCATGAAAAATTAAGAAGCATTCTCTAGGGGTCCAAATGAAGACAGCTCCCGCTTAGCTTAACAGGACCCAGGATCAGCCCTTCCACTGCATTAGCTACTATGACTGTCTCCTATTGTAACCTCTTAAAGGAAGAGTCCAATTAAAGAACAAGGTACAAACCAAAATAAGACAAAGAGACATATAGCTTAAATATTACTGCTGAAGAAGAAATGTGTATAGATTGATCTAGGTCTGTGCTGTTCAGTTGGGTGGCCACAGCTATTCAGCATTGTAATGTGGCTAGTATGACTGAGGATCTGAATTTTTAATTTGTTTCTAATTTTATTTTACTTATATTTAATTTTAAAACTTTTTTTTTCAATTATTGAAACAAGTGTTTTTGGAAGAACTTAGTTCCGAAAACCTACTTTTTAAACTGTAGGTTTTATGAAATCTAACACCAATCAAGTATTTCTGATAAAAATTTAGCCTCCAAGTTGAGATGTGCTGTAATTGTAAAATGCACACTGGATTTTAAAGACTTAGGAAAAAGAATGTGAGATATCTCACTAGTATTTTTAATATTGTCTAAATGTTGAAATGATACATTTTTTGGATATATTGGGTCTAAATATATTAAAATTAATTTCACCTGTTTCTTTTTACTTTTTTAGTGAGATAGCAGGAAATTTTATGTGTGGCTCCCATTATATTTCTGTGGGACAGCACTGATTGAGATGTTTATGACAGCTGCACATTTCAATAGTATTGGGCACTGAGAAGTTTAGTGTTTCAGGGTATTCATTTTAATACATGGCTCCAATAGGGACTAAGTATATATTATTGGGTGATAACAATGAACAATTTTATGACCTTAGAAAATAATGACTACTTTATGACTAAGAACATAGATTGTTAACCAAATGGAGTTAATGCCAATCTAATAGGTATCAACTCATTAAGACAACTAGGAATATTTAGAATGAGGACTGAATCAATGTTTACCAAAATCTTTTTCTTATTCCAGATTTCCTTCCCACAACTTTTAAAGAAATTTATCTCAGTTGAGATTAGCTAAGCAAAGTATATTATTCCAATTGTATCACATAATATATATAAATCAAGCAATAAATATTTATGAATGGTCGGCTCAGAGGTGGAGTGCTCATGGCCACAGAGGGGAATACAGGGGTCCAGAAGACCTCATCCTTGCCATGTGGAACTTAGAAATATGGTATGGTAGGTAAGAAACACATTGAAAACCTGACAGTATTTATATACTATATAAATAAATATGTATTTATTTATAATAAAGTAATAAGTTTGGTAGATTCTAATTGTTTGGGAATTTAGGGGAAAGCCAAACAAATAGGAACTGAGGTTGTACAAAGGCTGTACAGCGAAGGCAGGTCTGGAGCTTGGGTGGTCGTATTAGCGTGGACTTTGTTGGGGTTCCCCGAGATCTGACACTAACACACTGGGCTTTCTTTTGGATCATTGATCACTTTTCTGTAACTGTTTACTTGCCTTTTTACTCACTGGGATGTGAACTCCTTGAAGACAATGATTCTGTTTATTTTCCTTGCTCCATCCCAAAGCCTATAGTGCCTGATACTTGGTGGGTACTCATTTATGCTTACGAATGTCTGAATGAATATCTAAATTAATAAATAAGACCTTTCTCTTCAGAAGAAAGAGAATAACCACAGGAACAGTGATGGGTATGAGCATTAGGGGAGGTAGGGAGCAACAGACTTTTTATGATTCCACTTTCTGATCATCTATAAAGTAAAAACGGTTCCTAACTTCTTCGGAGGGTTGTTGATGTTCACACTTTAAGTGAAAGGAATTGATAAGCAATAATGTGTCCTTCAATCCAATATTTCACTGTTATTCAGCGAGACAGGTTCTTCTTCATGTTTGTAGTTGTCACAGTGCAGAGAACTGGATATGAAATAAGTAGTGGTTTAATAAATAAATCAAAGAATAGATGGGAGGTCCCTAGCCTTGCCGCTTACTGTATTTGTATTGTTGATCTGCCTGAAATGCAGATAGTGATCTTATTAGAAAAGTGTTTATATTCTGATTGAACTTTGAGGAGAAGCTTGAACTCTTTGCTTATGAATAAAGTTCATGTGTATACGTCCATGAATATTCTCATATCTCTTTTGCCTTTTTAGCACTATTAAAACTTTTTTTGCTTATTTTTAGGTAATTAGAATACATTCAGATTTTTGAAGTTTCCAGATATATAGCTTAGCTTCAGGATTGAGTTTTCCCACTGTATAGAAAGCATAACTAAAAATATACTTTTACGTTGCTCACGTGGTTCCTCCTATGTAAAGCAGATGGGTGAAACAAAAATCTTTTCTGAAATCCTGATTAAAATATACCCAAAGAAAATAATTTGCAGGTGACAAGGATAAGGTTATTATTAAAGAAAGTAATGCATTAAAAATGCTAACTTTCAAAAGGAGAGATACCATCCATCTTAAGAGAAATATGTGCAGAATTGAGTGGTTTATTTTGAAGGGTATGGGAGTGACCTGCCATTTTTAAATTATAGCTTTCAAAGATTAGTCCTTTATGACATACATTTTCACTTATCTTATAATTTTATTTATCAATTATGCCTCAAATAAAGCTGAAAAAAAAGGGGGGGGATATTTCTGTGACTGATTCCTAAGTTTTTAACCTGAGGCTAAGGAGTCAGAAAAGCTTTGTCACCAGCCAAAAGAGAAACACAACACAGATCCTGAAGATAAACCTCCAGCACCCTGTCTCCAAGCTCTGATAATTCATCTTGTGTAATATTCCTTCCTTCCATTCCCACTGCTGTCATCTTCCCTAGGCCTTCCCACTATTTGATGCCTGGATTATTGCTGTTGTTTTTTTTATTAAGGTATCATCGATGAACAATCTTATGAAGGTTTCACATGAGCAACATTGTGGTTACAACATTCACCTATATTATCAAGTCTCCCCACACCCCATTGCAGTCACTGTCCATCAGTGTAGTAAGATTCTCTACAGTCACTACTTGTCTTCTCTGTGCTGTACTGCCTTCCCTGTGACCCCCCTACATATGTGTGCTAATCATAATGCCCCTTATTCCCCTTATACCTCCCCTCCCACCCACCCTCCCCAACCCCTTGCCCTTTGGTAACTGTTAGTCCATTCTTGGGTTCTGTGAGTCTGCTGCTGTTTTGTTCCTTCAGTTTTTTCTTTGTTGTTATACTCCACAGATGAGTGAAATCATTTGGTACTTGTCTTTCTCTGCCTGGCTTATTTCACTGAGCATAATACTCTCTAGCTCCATCCATGTTGTTGCAAATGGTAGGATTTGTTTTCTTCTTATGGCTGAATAATATTCCATTGTGTATATGTACCACCTCTTCTTTATCCATTCATCTACTGATGGACACTTAGGTTGCTTCCATGTCTTGGTTATTGTAAATAGTGCTGTGATAAACATAGGGGTGCATATGTCTTTTTGAATTTGAGATCTTGTTTTCTTTGTGTAAATTCCTAGGAATGAAAAAAAAAATTCCTAGGAATGGAATGACTGGGTCAAATGGTATTTCTGTTTTTAGTTTTTTGAGGAACCTCCGTATTGCTTTCCATAATGGTTGAACTAATTTACATTCCCACCAACAATGTAGGAGGGTTCCCCTTTCTCTGCATCTTTGCCAGTATTTGTTGTTTCTTGTCTTTTGGATGTTGGCCATCCTAACTGGTGTGAGGTGATACCTCATTGTGGTTTTAATTTGCATATCCCTAATAATTAACTATGTGGAGCATCTCTTCATGTGCCTTTTGGCCATCAGAATTTCTTCTTCAGAGAAGTGTCTGTTCATATCCTCCGCCCATTTTTTAAATGGGGTTATTTGCTTTTTGGGTGTTGAGGCATATGAGTTCTTTATATATTTTGGATGTTAAACCCTTGTCAAATATGTCATTTACGAATATATTCTCCCATACTGTAGGATGCCTTTTTGTTCTATTGATGGTGTCCTTTGCTGTACAGAAGCTTTTTAGTTTGATGTAGTCCCATTTGTTCATTTTTGCTCTTGTTTCCATTGCCCAAGGAGACGTGTTCAGGAAAAAGTTTGGATCATTACTGTATCATGCAGCAGTCTAACCTATCTGTCTTTGGTCTTTGCTGCAATTAAATCTCCTTTCAGCTTGGTGCCAGTTTAGTGTCACAAACTACTTCATTCCTGTGCCTCCTCTCTCTCTGTGAATCCACATTGGCCCCCCCTTACTGGGACCCTCCAGTCATAGTTATCCAGTCTACCTGGTAGTATTTCTCTGTATACTCTCCACTGGCTGGTCTTCTCACTGTCCTCCTCCTCCATTCCAATACTCTCTGCTTCTTTGGGCCTTTCCCTGCCTGGAATTTCCTCCTCTCTCCTCATCTGAGCCTTGTCTGGCCTGGGTCCAGTCCTGTCCTTCTGCAAAGCCTTCCTCCTATAATGAGTGATCACTCCATTATGGGATGGTTTAGAGAACTCTAGCTATACAATTGATTTTATCATTTATAAAATTCTACTTTCTAGTGTTATCTTTTGTCTGTATATCCTAACTAGGAATTTCTTAATTGAACCACAAAACAAAACAAAACCCTAAAGTACAAGAAAAAGGGATGTCTAAAAAGACTAATATGTCAAAAAATGCTACTTGTGAACTATAGGCTGCTGTAATACCCTGTAATGTAAAGCCCTGCTCCTAATAAATATCATATTCCAACAGCACAAAGATAGAATGGTGACAAAATGAGCCTCCATATTTATGACCCTTGATCTTTACTATCCAGAAATATTTCTCAAAGATCAAACCACAGCACACTTGGCTCTTGCCACTAGAAAACCGGGGCTTTGATGGTGATCAAGTATTGCATGTGATGTGGCAGTTCTTAAAAGGGACTTTCCAAAATAAAGTGATATGAGTGTATACTGTGCTTTGTGTCAGAGAAAAGACTTTGCCAAGATTGAGGAAAAAAGACAGTTTATTAAAGTATTTTCCCCTTTGGGTTTTTGACAGGATATTTACCATTATGAGAAAGTGCTATGGAATACGTCTCATTTCATTCCAAATGGGCGCTTGGACCCTGAACAAAACCCCTGGCATGTACATCAGCAGAAAGACAGAATTTCACACCTTCACACACATTCAGCACATTTTCCCTCTTCTACTTTCCCTCCCACCTCGTCTTTCTCTTCTCTCTCTTTCCCCTACTCCCACCATCCCCATCCCACCTGCCAGGGCCTCCACATGCCTCCCCTCCTATCTTCAGGCGCATTTTCTTCCCCTGCCAGACTCACCCTGCTTTTCCTCTTGTGCCATTTCTTTGCCTATCACTTCCGTGATGTGGTATCCTTCCTCTCTCTCCTCTGAGTCTTTATTCTCTCTACCATTTCTTTCACCTGCAAGGAAAAATTCCATGTCTCTGTTCTAGTGACTTGTTGGCTGCGTAGGGTCTGTGTGCTGTGTAGACGGCTCTTGTCTCTCCTCCCTAGTTGCAGCCTGCTTCTTCTAGATGAGTGCCTAGTGTGGTGATTCAAATAAAACAGTCTAATAGCCACCCAGAAAATACAAAGAACCCTTTTTCAAAGACGAAGATTGCTTCAGGATAGACGTTGTCCATTCCAGTAATTTTAAAGGACACAATTAAGTTACTTTGTAAAACGTTTAAAAATAACTACGAAAATGATGTTTACCACAGCTGAGGCAGAAAATAGGAATTCTGACTTAAAAAACATCCATCGTGTGTGGATCTTCATGTGATTAGAATTTAATAAAATTTAAAAATTACGTCTACTTTGTATATTAAATATTTCTTTTATCATCCAGGAAAGACCTCAAGCTGATGTGATAAAACATTGCACTCTGAAGGCAATGAAGTTAGGTATTATATTAGCTTCTAGAGCTGCTGTAACAAAGTACAACAAACTGGCTATTTAAAACAAGAAAAACTTCTTGCACTGTTCTGGAGGCTAGAAATATACAATCAAGGTGTGAGCAGGGCTGCGCTCCCTCTGAAACCATTAGAGAAGTCTAACTTTGCCTCTTTCTAACTTCCGGTGGTTTGCCTGCAATCTCTGGTGTCCTTCATTTGCAGCTGCATCTCTCCAATGTTTGTCTTTATCATCACATGCATCCTCCCGGTGTTGGGTCTGTCTATTCAGAGCCATCTTCTTATAACGACACAGTAATACCAGAGTAGGCCACCCTACCCCAGTATGAACTTACCTTCACTTCACTAATTATATCTGCAACAACTGTATTTCCCAATAAGGATATAGTCTAAGGTAATGGGGGTTAGAACTTCAGTATATCTTTTTGGGGGGAGCACAATGCAACCCATAACAGGCAATCTGCATTCCAGTCTCATTCCTCCACCAGTGAACCATGTGACTTGGCAAACCCCTTAACCTCACTGAGCCTCCGTTGTAACATGCAGATAGTTATATTTCCTACCTCCACTTAAATGAGATAATGCTTAGCAAAATGCCTGGCGCATAGTAAGTACAAGTAAATATTAGACATTTTTAAGTTATTGTTTAGGACTTTATATTTATCGCTGTTGTAGTTGTTAGAGACACCATAACTTAGTGAGTGGCCCGTGGTAGTTCCTCATTAGATGTTAATTTCAATCCGCCAAGGCCATTATAATTTGTCTACTGGGGATGTTGAAAATGCTGTTAGAGAACGTTCAACTGTGGAATGGTTGAGGTCACTACATTTCACTACAGTTTTGCCAGCTGGATGCGAAGGAGCATTTAGTTTACCATGTCTCCTGGGGTTTGGAAATTTAGGGAATCCCTAGGATAACTTTGCACCGTGAGTCATGACTGATGAAGTTTGAGGAGCCTGAATCCTGATAAGATTTCTCTATAATTTGTCACAAGTTTTTTCTTTTAAAGCTCTTATTTAATTTTAATGTAACAAATACAAAACTAAGAATATTAGATATTGTATGATAATAAGCCAGTCTTTGATACAAAAGAATCATGTTGAGAGAGGTGAAGTCGCAAAGAGGCTGCACGTGAATTAGAGGCTAATTAAAGTCAGCATTGCATCAACTGTCACACTCCAGAGGACAGAGCGCCCAAAAAGGATTTGTGTGTGATCTCCAGGTTAGGTGTGTGGACCAGCTTGACAAACGGTCAGCATGGGATACATTTCCTACTTTCAATTTGTCTCTGCTTTGTGGATCGTGGGTAATTTTTTTGTGACACTCTGTCATTTCACCTTCTGTTGTACACACAGGACAGCAATAGTAGCTACATTTATTCATAGGAATATCTCAATCAAGAGGTGAATCCATAGGGAATTTGCCACCTGACAACAAAAGTTGGGTTGGGAAAGAGGTTTATTTGGTAGGTCAGTTCAGAAGTGGCTACCCAACTCCAAGGAAGACCTTGAGTGAAGAGGAAGCAGGAATTCTTGAGCACCATCAGCCAGTGGGGGAAGCATGAATCTTTTCCTTCTTTCCATTATGGTCTCCCACGTGGGGATTCTTACTTGAGCGTGCACTTCAGTCCCCAGGGACCACTAATGTGCCCTTACCTGTCTGATAGCCATAACTTTCATCCCACTTACAAAAACTGGGGAATCATAGCACACGACATCTAGGGAGAAGCATTTTCTTTTATTCAGTCTCAGTTCTAACATCCAGCTGCCTAAACACTCTCCATTAAGAATTTTTTCCTTTTTCTTTTGTCAGATTTCTTGTATTTTTAAAAGTAACTTGATTGTACATGTATAACTAGTCTCTTTGTCATGAATCTTTGTCTACTAAAGACAGGAAACCAATTTAAAATAATTTCAACACAAAGAGGAATTTATTGGCTCATATAAGCAAACTATAGGGAGGATGGTGTGTAGTGTGTGGCTGACTTTCAGGTTCACTAGAACTGGGGGTTGGCCACTGTCAGGATTCCCTATTTTTTTCTGTCTCAGCATGATAGCTTTGTTCCTCTGAGACTTCATTCTGCCCCGGCAAAGGTACCTTCTGTGGGAAGACCTTATTCAAATTCCTATAGTCTGATAATGAGACAAGAACTCTTCTAGCACACGTTTGATCAGTGTCTTCAATAGGCTGTGATTAGCTCAGCTCAGTGGAATTCGTGCATTCTAGCCAGCTGGGTGGGACTCAGTCAGTCGGCTCCCACCAGAGCCACATGTCTAAAGGAGAATTTCTCAACAGAATAGGTGATACTTAGGTACTAACATGATAAATGCCCGGTGAATTGTTCTCTTATCTACTGCTGTAGGTTTTTTCCCATGAATTTTTCTCCCTTTGTGATGGATGGATTCTC
This sequence comes from Smutsia gigantea, assembly GCA_032199065.1. Classification (NCBI taxonomy): domain Eukaryota; kingdom Metazoa; phylum Chordata; class Mammalia; order Pholidota; family Manidae; genus Smutsia; species Smutsia gigantea. The sequence continues at coordinate 158,886 of JAVSCE010008247.1, read as the reverse complement.
TTCTCCACTCTTCAGACTGCCTGATTCTGGTCTGAGTGTGATTTTGTCCTGGAGTTTTGAGCTGTCACAGTTTCAGTGTCTCCACTTGCTCTGCTTGAAAGCTGCCACGACAGGGGCCCTAAAATGTGTATGTTGCCTTTACCTGCAATTTGTTCACTTATAAGAGATCTACATTCCTCTTTTTCTTTCTCTGGAAATTAGCTCCTCATCAGTCTTCTAAAAGGTTTTCATGGAATAGTTCATTTTAATATAATTCCTGCAACTTTTATGCTTGGTACAAATTCCTCTCTTTCAGAATAATACTGCACACATAGTATATATTTTTTCTTTTCTAGTGTTATTTAGTTCCTTGTCACATTGCTCACCTTCTCCACATTCAGTAACTAATCACATCCGCAGCAATTCCATTATTATAGGCAATCCATTTATTTCTTAATGAGTTTAAGAATGAGGCATTTGGATTGCTTTTTGCAGCAATACAGTAAATATTGACTATAATTTTATCTATTGCTTTACTTATGCAAACTGTCAGTCACAAGTGAGTCTCAGAATTATAAATAGATCTATATTTTCTCAATTCTCATGTCAGCAACACTTTTTAAAACATGTATGAGAGTCTGAAAATACAAGATAAATTATGGGTTATACAGATAACAAAGGTATTTTTTCCATTCATAGGGGCTAATTTATAGAGGGCTGTTCCAATAGCCTGTCCTGCAGATATTTATTCAGATCAGTAAATTTTTTCCTCTTTTCTAAGTTCTTTCACATCTTCTGCCTCTACCAAGAGATTCAGCCTCATTCAGGTGCTTTGACTGTTTACTGCTTTCTCAAATGCCTTCTCATCTCCTTTTCTACAGGAGGATTTTTCCATGGCACAAAACCATCTGCAGGCAGCTGCAGGAGAAATTTTGCCTTAATCTAGAGATGGGATCAAAAAAAAAAAAGGAGATAGCACAAATCAACAACATGGGGAATGAAAATGTATTAAAACTAAAGATATGTAAGGGATTTTAAAGTTTATAGGAAAATTGACCATATTGTAGCAATAAACTTGATATTTTAGATGAAATGGCTAATTTTCTAGCCAAACATAAAATAATCTAGCCGAGAAAGAAATAGAAATCATGAATAAATCAGTAACATGAAAGAAATCAAAGATAAAATACCTTGCCCTCCCATCTTGAAAAAACACCAAGCCCAGTATTTATAGGCATAGCTTAAAAATCCTATAAAAGCAGAAATTGCTTAGGCAAACTAGATCAGAGACTTATAGGAAATTTAACCCAACCACTTTATGCACTTAGTATAACTTTGATGTTAAGAATGGACATAAAGATAGAATAAGAATCATAGTTTGTTCTTACTTATGAATATAAAAGAAAAACCTTAACGTAATATTAACAAAACATTTTCAGCAGTGTATAAAAAAACTGCATGACAGCCAAGAGATGATTGTCCAAAACTGCAAGGATAGTTCAATACCCACTCACCTATAAAATTTAGAAGAAATTTTGATTACAGTTGGAGAAAAAGCATCCAGTAAAATTCAACACTTGACTGTGATATAAACTCTTAGTAAACTAAATATAGATAAATATTTTCAAGAAAGATATCTATTAAACACCTTCCCTACACTTCATAGTTATTTATAAGAAAAAATATATATTTCTATTCAAGTTAGCAACAGGATAAGAATTCCCATGATTATTCCCTTTATTCAGCATTAAACTGGATATCCTAGCCAATTTTAAAAGACGAGAAAAATAAGAGATGCAAGAACTTTAAAGGAAAATTAAAAAAAAAATTTACAAATAATGAAACTGACTAAACAGAAAATCTGAGAGGCAGTAAATATATCATTAGAGTAATTTATAAATGACTTTGGCATGTTCCCTAGATTGAAGATTAATATACATAAAATTGTATAATTCCTGTAAATTGGCAATTGATGAACTAGAAAATGTCAGAGTAAAAATATATGCCATTTAGTGGTAGGCAGAATAGTGACACCCTCTAATGTTCACCCTGAAACCTGTGAATTAGGTTAGTTGGCAAAGAGGAATTAAATTTGCAGATGGAATTAGGTTTAAGACAAAGGGATTATCCTGGATTGCCTAGATGGTTCCAATGTCAACCCAAGTATTCTTTAAATATGGAAGTGAGAGGGGGAAGAGTCATTGTCAGAGTGGTGTGACATGAGAGAGACTCTATCGGCCATTGTGGCTTTCAGGATGGAAGGGGGCCATGAGCCAAGGAATGCAGGCAGCCTCTAGAAGCTAGAAAAGGCAAAGTGGATTCCTGCCTACAGGCTTTCAGTGTGGAGGAAGACAATTGATCTTTATTCTTCTGCTACAGGCCTGGAAGAAGCTTCCCTGCTCTTTCTTTTTAGTCTCCCACACTCAAGGGCCTGAAGAGCTTGGACTACCTAGCCTTTTTCCTCTTTGGGTTCCTGGAGCTCTGGGAGGCACAGGGCACAGTCAGCCCACAGGGTACAAGGCCACCCTGGGATTTCTTCTCAGGTTCCAGCCACTTGCAGACCCAGAAAAGTGTTAGTGGTGGAAGGCGAAGGAAACTACTACTTTTTTTCCCAGTTTCCCAGAAAGCCCTTAATTAAACTAAACTTGTCTAAAGTTCATGTCCGGTGACCTACTGGCCACAAACTTACACTGGCTCAAATGGACCATGTGTTGTCTTTGAATAAAATATATGGAAATTATTTTAAATTTGTAAATAAAGTGAAACAACCTGCCCTAGTTTGGGTACTCCTAAGAGCAGGCCCTGAATTAAGAATTTGAGTGAAAGTCATTTTGGGGGAGGTAATCCAAGGAAGCACGGGGCATGAGTGAGAAGCCAGACAGGGAGACAGACAAGTCAGTGAAGGTGACAGTTCTGTGACGCTGGGGTCCAGTCCTGCTACTTATCCTCTGAGAGATTATGTAGAACATTCTTCAGAATAAACTCATCAAGAAGCTGGAGTCTGAGGCTTTATCATTTGGAATTTTCAGCCTGCTCTGCGTGCATGAGCCAAGTGTGCTGTTAAGATCCAAGAACAATTCCATGAATATGGACGTGTTTTTTTTTTAAAAGTTCTTTTGGATTTAGTTTTATTTTCTGAATAGTAAATCTTTGTGTAGTTTGAAAGTCAAAATTAATGTAAAAGAGATAAATAAACTATGATATATATATATAATATATATATATAATATATATATATACTTATTCTTCCTTTATTATTACACAAAAATTATAGTATATACACTAGTTTATATCTTTTTTCTACCTGAAAATATGTTCTGTAAATTACTCTATTAGCAGTTCCTGGAGCTCTTCCCTATTTTTGGTTTTATTTTGTTCATTTGTTTTTATAGCTGATATGATTTTGTTGTGGTTTCAGAAATTTTCAATAGCATTTAGCCGATTTCTGTGTTTAATGTTACAAAATTGTTATTCAAAATTATTACTGTGATTACAAAATTATTACCCTTTCTAAGTAAACCATAGTTTTAGAGGTGACTCATTAAGGCAAAATTCAAGAAGTAGTACTGCTTGGTCAAAGGGCAACTGCATATCATTTTCTTTACATATTGCCTCATTATTATCCACAGGGTTATACAATATTGGGTCCCCACATGACTATGTCATAATGTCTGCTTTGGCTCTGCCTTACTAACAGAGTATTGCTGTCAAACATCAACATTTTTGTCAGCCCAGTAGGTATAGTTATAATTAGAATTTCTCTTACTTTTTGGAATTCTATCTTTATTTTGGTGGGCAAAGAAATTTGTATATCTGTTTTTGGGTAAACATCATATTTTCGTACTTTTTTTTCTATTGGGATTTTGGTTTTTGCATTCCTCAGTTTCTGAGAGCTTTTATGTATTGAAGTGATAAAGACAGTACACATTACAAATACTTTCTCAGTCATTAGACTTTTTACTTTATTTGTTAAGTCATGCAGGAGTTTCCTTAATTTTATATTATTTAATTTATCAAACTTTTATTGGCTCTGGATTTGAAATCATAATTACAAAGGCTTTCGCTGTGCCTTTGTTTGTTTCTAGTACCTGTATGGTTTCTTTTGTTGCTGTTGTTTGCTTTACATTTAGATAACTAATTCATTTGGAATTTGTTCTGGTCTGTGGTGTGAGACAGGATCCACTTTTATGTTTTTCCAAATGGAAATCCAGTTATCCCAACCTCAGTTCTTAAGAAGTCCATATCCTTTCCTCCAGTGATTTGAGATGACGTTTTTGTCACATAATAAGTTCCCATGGAACGTGGGTCCATTTCTGAATTTTCCCTTCTTATCTGTAGTTTGTCCATGCATGAGCCAATATTTCACTGTTATAAACATAGAAGCTTCATAGTTTATTTAAACCTGTATATTTAGCAAGTTTAACTCACTCACCACCGTATAACTGTATTTGACTTAATAAAACGTAATTTCTTTCACCTATCCCTCAGTTTTGGACATCTAGGATTTTCTTTCCAACTTTAACAAAAAATATCATTTTCATGTTATCTTTATCCATGTAGCTTTAACAAATATTATATAGCCATGAATATTTTTATGACTGTATATAGATTGCCAAGTTACTGTAAAAAATGAAATCACTGATACACAGCTGTCACAAAATTGAAAACATTTTTTAATTAAAAAAAATTTTTTTAATTATTACATAAATAGCCAAAAGACTAATTTTCCTTAGATCATTAAAGAGATTAAACATTTTCTCACATGTGCATTCACTAATTATCATTCCTCTTTTGTGACTTGTTTTTCATGTTGCCTTTAATTTTAATGTTTTCTTGTTGATTTATATGAACTTGCATATAAAGATATTAATCCTACATCAATCATGCTTTCTGCAATGCCTCCTTAGTTTATTAAATATTTAATGTTATTTGTATTTTGTCAGGCTGATATTTTAAACTTTAGGCTGAAAAACTATGACTCTTTGCTTTTATCACTTCATTAGCCATTTCTAAAATTATTTCTCATTCATAGGGTTGATAGCTATTTATAATCTTAAATGAATAAATAATACTTATCCAAAACATAAGAACAATCCTAACTTGCCTAGTGATTTTGTTTCCTGAACCAATGTAGGTTTGAAGTAGTAAATTAGAAGGCAGAAGTGATATTACAGGCAGGGATTTTGACAGCTTTAAGAAGCAACATCTGATGAAGGGACAAGAGACTTCCTAAAATTACCACGCAGAAATTCTCAAAATTATAGTAATCTAAGGCCATTGAAGGTACAGCAAACTGACCTTAAAGTATCCTAAGCTGATTGATGTTCATAAAGAGATTGCAGTTATGAAAATATTAAATGATGTTCAGGTTATCACGGGGAAGAAGCTTATAAGCATATAAGATAATTTTAGAGACATTTCTTTCTGAAATAATTAAAAAATAAAGTGCTTAGAGGCATAAAATCCTTAGCTAACCAGGAAAATTGGCTGTGAAGAATGACTTTGTTCCTAGGGGTATTAGATGATATCTTATAAAAACTATTTGCCACTTTTTTTTTAATATGGCTTCCTAGATTCTAAACTCCTTTGGAAAAATGATCATGATTTATTCAGTTTCCCTTTAGGGCCACATATTAGTAGGTACTGAATGCCAGCTGAGTACCATTGATTTACGTATATTTTAAGTCACTTGTTATCCCATGGAGGAAACAAAGGCTTGGAGAGCCTACGCATTTACCAAGGTTGATTTTGAACTCAGGACTTTCTGGCTCTTCCCACGTGGCCCATCCCTTTCTTATGATACTGTGTCATGCCAAGACTTGGTTCACTGTTGGTCAAACAGATCAGGAAATAAATTATTTTAATTATTAATTATTAGAGGTTGGGAGTGGGTGGCATTATGTATAATTTTGTTGAGAAACAGTGTATGCACATGTAATGAGAACTCAAATTATAATTTAAAGTCTATAATTTTGCTTTCCCTTCTCAGAGCATCTGAATCAGCCCAGAAACCTTTCCAAAGAAGCCATTAGATTCTTCTAGGACCCAATATATTTGTTTTTGGAATACAGTTCTTATCAGCTGCCTCTAGGATCAAAGGCACTGTATAGTTCATGTTAGATGATATTTTGCCCTTCCCTACGCTGATTCTTCATAGGGACCGGTGATCTCCTAGTCTTGTTGATAATAAAAGAGAAGTGGAAGAATGCTCTTTGTCTGTCTTCAGAGCTCTCGCTGTCTGTGGTTTGTTGCCAAATGTTCTCCTACCTCATTTCCACATTCTATCTCACAAAAATGTTTCTTTGTAGATGATGGCTTATAAAAGTCACTTTATACTTTTTCTATCCATTTAATTGTTGTGAACCCCCCTCTCCTTTTTTAACTTTGGTGAATTAAAAATTGTATTTTGTGGGGGTTGAAAAACATGCTTACCTAGTAAGATGAAACCGCACAAGATTCCAGTATACTTGATGAGTTATTGCTTCAAAAACATATTTGGCCTTCTTTCTCACCATATACCAGCCAAGCAAGACAGTGTGTTAAAAAGAGATTTAATTTCCACATTCAATGTAGGAAAAAAAAAATGTAGTTTTGTGATGCCAAAGGTGAAAAGGTCATCAGGGACTTTTCAAATGATCCATAAATTTGAGTGCCCGGGTGATGGAGGAGAGGTGTGGGTAAGTCACTAGAGGCATTGATAGATTTTTTGAATTGCAATACCATCTTCTCAGGGAATACAGAAAATGTCAAAACTAAGCTTCTTTATCTATCTCTCTTGATTGCACTTAATATAGGAGATCCCTTAACAAAGAGGGTGAGCATAGGAAATGTTCCCTCTGAGAATGCCAGTTCTGTCAGACAGCCATAGATAATGCCTAATGTAGCGCCAAAAACACAATGCGTATTTGACCAATAATGAATAATTACAAATGTGGGCAGTGCTAAGGGGGAAGGATATTTCCCAACAACTTTTCTACAATCTGTCTTCTAATTTATGCTAAATACCTTACATCTTTTCTCTTAACTGTAAAGTATTGAACTCAACTGTAAAGTATTGAACTCACTAGGTCTCCCTTACCCATTCAGTGCCCGGTTCCACCAGTATTGGTCCAGGGATAATCAGCTGAACATGTACAGTGCTCAGTGCAGGAAATCTTGAGGATGCAGACGTGAGTTAGCATGACTGGACTTGGATGGGCAAGTATGGGGCAAAGGGAATATTAGGAAAGGTTAAAGATTTGACTAATAAAATTGGCCAGAATGTATGTTGTACTCAGGTGACAGTTACTCAAATAGAGAGTATGTTGGAAGAATGGGAAAAGGATTATATAGGAGGATTTGAGGGCAGAATATTTGGGTAAGAAAACTATGCCATGTCACAGTTTAGATCTGATTTGGTGATAACACAGCCTCCTCAATACTCTTTTTCCCAAGCCCTTTAACAATGGCCTCAGTCCATTGACTTTCAAAATGACATTCTATTTCACTCATAAGCCATAATGCTATTGTTCCTTTATCTTGGCGGATGCCCTGCTTCAATAGCCCATGCCAATACTAACCTTTGGAGACCTCTAATATTATTGAGACAAGGCACTGGAAATTATCCGGTGACTGAGAGTGGGTATCAGATGAACGGAGGACAAGTTGCTGCCATATGGCCTTAAGAAAAGCTTGAAATGGTAATATATATGTTGTTATATAAAATATGTATTTATATATAAAATATATAAAAAGAATAAAAATATATAAAATATATGAATATATATTCTATATGCTGTTCCCTCCTTTTCTTACTACCTCCATCAGACATACCCACACTCATGCACTACCACCTCTGTTTCATGTCCTTTTATCCTCATTCTCAAGGCCCCACAGCCCTTGAACTGGAAGCCTTGCCATAACACACCTCATATTCTCGCCACCCATCAGCCTCAGACTGCATGCTCTTCTCTGTGACATGTCCAACCTTGGGTCACTCTTTTTCCCCTATTAGCATGTCTACCTGTCTACCTTCAGTTGATCCTAATGTGCTATCTATTTGGTGAATAAAACTGTACTTCTTCACTTTAATTTTCACCTTTAAAAAGGTGTTAGGATCTTAGTACATATTTTTCATGAGTCTCATGGGAAACTCTATAGGAACTATCTCACTGCAACCTATTTAAGAGGCCAAAACAGTTATTGTTTATTAGTGACAGTCAAGGACACTAACCAAAGTTAATGGTAAGCTGTTATGTTAGCAGAAATGGTTTGTATCATAGTGTCAGTGGAAAGTTAAAGCCAAGTTATTAAGCTCTCATTCCCTAAATCATTGAAATGCTTGATCCTGTCTTGTAGAATTTTCTAATAAGTTTAAAGAAAAGAAATTATCTGTATTTTTATGTGCAACAATGCTGGTTTTCAATTCAGTTTGTGTTTGGATTCTAGAAAAGTACTCGGTGTGAATTGTTCTGTCAAGTATTCAATTAAAACTTCATAAAATGAATAGAAAAATGCTATGGTATCTGTTTTATTAGCTGCATATAGGCTAAGCCTGGAAAGGAAACAAGGTACTTTATTGGCCTTTGATTTATTCAAGACCATTGTGAAGATTAATGCACTTTAAATGACACATTAATAAAATGAACAAAACCCATACATTTAGTCCATCTTAATCACACATCCCAGAGTGTTTAGTTTAGGTTGATTTTTTTGTTTTTGTTTTTTGCTTCATTCAGCTGAGAAAACATTAAAGTAACAAATACCTAGTTTGTTTCAAATCATTTTTTTCACAAGACACTCTTCATAACACTGTATAATTTTAAGTATTGCTGTCAGTCATAGCAGCCACAGAAATGGAAATGAAGGTCAGGATGATGAGAGATATAGGCAGAGTGTTATTGTTACTATCTGTGCTACTCTTTTTCCTCCCTCCTCCCCCCTACTTTACTCACCTTCTTGTTTGGCCAGGTATTGTTCTACGTATTTCATAAGGATTATCAGTAAACATGGTGCAATCCCAGCTTTTCAGAAGTGGAGACTGCAGCAACAGTTGCTTAGGTAACATACCTAAGGTCTTACTACACATTACTTTTTGGAAGAGTTTGGATTTGAACTCAGATCCCTGGTTCCAAAACTCTTGTCTATTATGTTTCCATTTATCCATATGATACAAAGTAATGGAATTGTACAATTACTTGAGTTTTATTTTTCCTTTGGGGCCAGTTTAGAGGTAGTAGAGGTATATTTCCCTGCTTATTCATATAATTGGCTGCTTTTCTCTATTTCTGTCTGATGTGTGTATGTAAATAGCCCAGTAGTCACATGACCACATACCAGATGGGCTGGTCATTTGGCCTTTTGGTGGCTGACACACATCCAGGTGGTTCTGCCAGTCTTTGACGTGGTAGAATGGTATCCGATGTATTCAAATAATGTTAGCTATTCAGTACCGAAAACAGAGTCCCACACATAAAGGAGACCATGTTCTTTTCTCAGAGAGTAAGGAAAGCCTCTACTATTTAAGGATGCTTATTATATGTCTGACACTTCCCCAAGTGTCATCTAATTTCACCACTGAGTCTAAGATGAAAATAATGTATTAAGTCACGTTTTCCTTTGAGGAGAGCTAAAGCACTTAATCCAGTGCTGTATGATCCAGATTTCCCATTTGAAAAAATAACAGTTATAGCTTACAGCCACATATGGCCCGGGACAGTACCTCACTGGCATCCATTGCTATGTCTCAAAGAACGTATATCAGTTTTAGACATGACTTAATCAAAACATGATCAGGGCGGCTACTCTGAAGGAGAGAAGCATGAGCACTCCTTAAACTAACATAAATGTTTGCTGTTTGTGTCACTGACAGCCTCATCCACATACACGAGACTTGTCCTGATGATGCTAAACATCATGCTTTCCTTTTCTTTCCTTAATTCATAATGCAAATAGGGCCCAAACCGCTAGTTGAGTCACTGCTCTGTAGCTGTTGCGTGAGGGTACTGAGGGTCTTTCCAGGTCAAGGGCACTGTGGGACTCAGGGATCTGTGCTTCGCTCTGTGTCAGAGATGCTGGTGCTTAAGTTCTCAGTAAATGCCCTTTGTAGGATTCACTGAGCTCGTGTATGCAATGGTCTTATGATACAGTATAGCAATAAAGTAAAGATTGGGAATAAAGACTTGATCTCCTAAGGCCCATTATCTTGGCTATTGTCATACTAATATTCAGTTTTAGAACTAACATTAGTTCTGTGGGTAAATGTCGCTGGCAAGACTTGCCTTCTGAGGTGGTGACATTTTCAAGGGAAGCCAAAACTGAATTATTATTTCCTATCTATCTGGTCTATGAGACTGTACTCTGTCTTTCAGGATTCCAAAGTGGCTTTACAAAAACAAAACACAAAATAACTCAGAAATACTTTTCACCTTACATTAAGGGTAAATTGTGGGAAGATGTCATAATTACCAAAATTTTACATTAGCTAAAGATCATTGTGTAATTTGGAATGATTTGAAGGCATGAAGTTGAAAATGTTATTTTAGAGATGTTTAGCATGTTTAAAGGAGCATGTTAAATTTCTAAGTGGAATTATCATACATAACGATATAGATACAGTTAGCAACTAGGGACACTTAGGTTACAAATAAATGCCTTACATATGAATTTGTAGGAAAAAATGGTTATTTTTCTCCTCTGTGGAGGAATGTTTCTTGGTATGAAAATGAAAGTATTTAAAGAATTTTATTCCTTTGACTTCCTTAGATCAAAATTAAATTTTATGGGAAACAGGAATATCAGTAAAAACATTTCTGTTGTCCCTAAAATCTGTACTCTTGACATGATTGCACTGTGATTGGGTTGATCCTCATCAATCAATAGGTTGGTCATATTCGTACAGAAGTTGTGGTGAACAACCCAGTTCTATGTCCATGGTATTTATTTGTATTTTGAGCCAATCTTTTGTAGATTGGATAATTTATCAGTTATTACTCCCAGGCTCATTTGAAGATAACAATATTCTCTACATGTAGTGAAGTTTTGCAAAGTGTGGTTCACCTATCTCACGATTACCTAGAGAATTCTGCCATGGAATCCCAATTCTCCATTCTGGACCCTTGAATCAGAATCTTGGGATGGGGCTACATTTTTACCAAATTCCTGGGTGATCTTAAGCACTCAGTATTTGATAACCATACTCTTGGCATACTTATTATTCTTAATGTTGCTTCTACTATTAGTCTACAACTAGTAAATGTTGCATACATGCTGTATAAGATTTTAATCATTTAATGGATAGGAATTGAATTTAGTTAGTTTCTATCACAGAACTATAGAGTTAATAATAATACTATTAATGCATTTTGAACATCTGAACATAAAATGATGTCCAATGGCATTTAAAATCTACAATTCTTATAACAGCTCTGCATGGTGGATTATATGATCCCTATTTTACATATAGAGGATAAGTTGGAGAGGTTAAGTAACTTAGATAAGGCCACACTTACAGTAAGAGATAGCATTAGATTTGAAATCTAAATATGGCTTAGTCCAAAGCCTGTAATGCATTTACCATGACAGAGTGTCTGTTTGCAAATCATAGCAATGCACAGAGCTACCACTAGTTCATACAGCATTTTTATATGAAATAGGACAATTCTCTTCATCTTTCAGAAAGATGCAGCCCATGTTGGGATGCACAAGCAGAACATGAGGTAGATTTCACCTCTCCCTCTCTCCCCCTCAGGTGCCCCTGTGCAGTGAGCAACCTGAATTTCTGTGGGTGGTGGCCTAGAAGATGATTTTAGTGAGAAAATGCTAAGGCTTTCTAGTGTAGACCTAATATCTTATAAACAAGAAAATGTGTCAACAGACTAATCCAATAAATGCAGCAGGGATGAAGAGAAGGGAAAGCTGTGAGATGCCTTATTGATTGTCCAACTCTGTCAATTTATTTTGATTGCCTTTGGGGTTCTTGTGAAATAGAGTGGCTTTACATTCCTATTTTTGTGATGGAGGATGCCAAGTGATCTCTTAACTTTTAGTTAGAGTCCAGTGTAGTTTGATTTGGTTTCATCTACATCTACACTGTGTCCACCATTTTATTAATATCCAAATTGTGATGTCTTTGATACCAAACTGTAGTAATATTTACAAAATATTCAAGATCTAATTGGACTTTTTCCTATATATTTTTGGCATTTAAATATTCTGTTTAAGCTTTATTCTCTCCACCAGGATGCATCTCAGAAAACTAGGAGAGGTTTTAACTATTCCATTAAAAAACAAAGCAAACAAAATAGCTTACACAATTCTATGAATTTTCTCAAAAAAAATTAAGCATGGAATGTATCAATTTCTTAGACAAAAACCATAACTAAATCTTGAGGACATACTGCTCTTTGAGCCATGGATGTCTCATAAATCAGCCATGCTAATTATTGAGCGTCTACTGTATGTCACATCCTTGCCTATGTTCTTGGTACGTTTTTAGCTCATTAAATTCAATCACCACAGTCAGTCTTTTGCAGATTTGCTTTCCAGGGGAATAGGTTATATATTGTGGCTGCTTCGGTACAGACCTGTCACCATTCCTAGAAAAAAAAAATCCCAGCAAATATGTTACTGTTAGTGCATCAGCCGCAGATGTCGCCTACCCCGTGAGTCACAACCTGGAGTTCCTAGAGAGTTGTAGTCGATGTTCCCTGTAATGTTATTTTCTTAGTAGGTCGCCCTTTCATTGTGTCTTATCCTTTATGTTAGACAAATAGAATCAGGTTTTGTAGGGACCTTTATATTCCTCCAGGGTGCCTGATCTCAGAGGTATGCGCTTTTAATCCTTTTGTTCCATTTCTTTCCTTTGAAATAGGGATTTTTGTCCTAATGAATCAGAGAGTTTGTCTTGATGACCTTGTATGGATGAGCACTAACCTGAATGGACTGAACATGCAGTATGTTTTGAAGGGTTTTTTTTCTCCCCTTACACATTAAAATAGCTTTCTTAAAATCAGATTATGAGATAAAATGTAGTTGCCTGGGAAAACCTAAGTTATTTTAAATGTTAGATATTAATGGTATAGAGTCTGTCTTGAAGATCAGGTTCTGCCTGTGTGAAGAGAGATGACAACTCATAGGATCATTTTTCCTGATTGTTACTATCTAATGAGCTCATTTTTATCTGATCTCTTTCTTAGGATTCTACTGGAGGTTGCTTTAAATAGCTACTGCAATTTTTAAAACAAATACCACTTTAATTGCTCCTATTGAACAACTGAGTGTCAGTAATAAGTTTATGAATCTCTTATGAGAATATATACATGAGGAAAAAGATCTTCATATCCTCTTTAAAGACAAGTAATGCTCAGCTTATTTATATTAGATACATACTTATGGGGCAATTCTATTATGTTGTATTAATATTTTCCTGTTAGGAGTATTACATAATCTGTATATTTGTTATGTAACTTATTTCATAGGAGTTCAAAGAATAATTTTATTCTTGGATCTTAAAGTTTACTTTCTACTTTGTCTGTTATGGGTCACAATGTCTTGAACATCTGATTCTCTCAAGAGAAGTGGGATAGATCAGTGGAATCTGTGTAGCACTCTGAGCTCCAGGGAAAGGTGTGACAGAAATATTGAAGTACATTATTGTAGGGAAAGCTGAAGGGAGAATAGTTTCAGGGGACATACCTGCTTTTCCTGGGGCTGTATCTTATTAACAAATCATCACACTTTAGAATACAAAGCTATTGCATATTTCTTATATTCGCTATAGCCCCAGCATATTTAAACTACCTCTTCATGAGCTTCATTTGTGATTTTTATTCACTTAGTAAACCCATTTGGGGCATTAATTATGTGTCTAGCACTGCACTGGGCAGAAGGCAGAGCATTGTGATGAACAGGGCATATTTCCTGTTTGGGGACATAAGAAGTGCATATTAATAATTAAAAGGCAAATTAAAATTTTTGAGCCATAAGGTTTTCATAGAAGTGTTGTGAGAGAAGTTATGTAAGAAGTTCAGATACAGTAAGGTTTCCAACTTGAGGAAGACACTCTTCTCCCAAATGTCTCCCCATTGCCTGTCTCACCAGAGATCTTTATTTGGCATATGGAAAATTTTACCTCTGTGTGTTGAACTGTTTCATCTCTTCTTTTATACCTTCATTCTCTTTTTGTTTAAGGGAAGACAATGTAATGCTTTCTTTTCTGTACTCATACCCCTTCCCAAGCATCACTTTGAAAACAGATATTCTCTCTCAAACCTGCCAAGTATTTTTTCTTCCATCTTTTAGATGACTCCTGAAATGTTACCTCACGCACAAAATCTTTTAATTTTGATCAAAGAGTGGATATAGATTTTCCTGCTGCTCAACACTGACAACAAACACCCAATTTCTTTCTCTGATCTCCTGAGACATATATTCAATAAGCTTGTTTTGTACCTTTTATATGCCAGGAACATAAATGAATCTCGAATGAGTTTCTCAAACACTGATAAAACAGGTATATGAACAATAGATTACGATATGCCTTGGTCAGTGCTATACTTGCAGTGTGTATTTGAGGTGCATTATGAACACAAAGAATAGAAAGCCTAGCTCTGGGGGAGCTAATGGGTATCATGGAACCAGAAAGAGAAGAGAGAGCAAGTCACTAACAGAAGGAACCACTGCATAAAACGGCACAGAAGCATGGAAAAAGGTATAGATATGGGTCAGATTGTGGTGAACCCTGCATTCTCTACCACGGTTGCTGGGTTTAAGCAAGATAATGTGTGTAAAATGCTTAATGCAGGGCTTTATGTGCAGAAGGCAAGAAAAATAGCTATGATTGCTAAAAATACTATTGCTTTTTAATCATAGTAATCCAGTAAGAAATCAGGAGCCACTGAGGATTTTTAAGCAGAGAAATTGAGTTGATACATTATAAAAAAAAACTGGCTCTGGCATCAGGATAAAATCTAGATTGGGCGAGAAAAATTGTGGATAGAAGGTCAGTTGGCAATTGTAACAATGATATAGGTGAGATGTAATTAGGTTCTAAGGGCATGAGTGTGAGAATCAACCTCTTTGTATTTTAGTTTCCTCATCTGTGAATGTTGGGATTATAATAGCATCTAACTCACATGATTGAAACAAGGATTAAATGAATTAATATTTTTAAAGCTCTTATGACAGTGCCGTGCAAGCACTATGTGTTTAGTTGGATCAACAAAATTCAACCAGACGAACATTGCTTGTATGTCTTTTGCACATACATCAGTCCTAGATTATTGTAATTGGGCACAGATCGTATCTATGTCACATCCTCTTCATAGGTAGTAATAACGAACTGTTTGTTTCAGTTGATTATAATATTCAGTTGACACTTTTATCGGTGCTATCAAAGACAGAGACAAGTCTTGGTCTTCTGAATCAAATACAAATAATACCTTGACTACTCTTCATCTGACTATCAGTGACGGCAAAATCCTTCTTGTGCATTTCATGCAATAGTGATTATAGTCCATCAGCAGTACAAATATTTTAAAGGTCATGTGCACAGAAATAAAAATTATTTTGTCATTGTCCTCATGGATTCTAATGGAACTCACATGTGTTCCCAAGAGGGGACTGTGAGTTACGGTGTTCTAGATGCACCAGTCCTAAAGTACATTATAGACTTTGGCAAGTGCATTGTGGTGCATAATTTGATAGCAGCCTGCTCCTTAGGCTGATTAAATAAAGCACCTATTTCTTTATAATTAAATTTTGGACTATGAAAAGACTTGCTTGACTTGGTCTATGTGTAGATTTTTAGGGTAAGATTATTGCTGATGGAGAATCAAATACTGGTTAAACCTGTCTGAGGCTTTAGTCAAGTTCAGTTGGCCTGAAATTCATTGCATCAGTCTTCTTGGCTTTTCATCACCATTTAGATATTCTAAATCAGGGCTTTTCAACCTTAGGATTAGACATTTTTGTTCTGAAAACTCTGTGGTGTGGGGCTGACCTGTACACTGTAGGATGTTTACTAGCATCCTTGGCTTCTACCCGCCCAGTACCAGTGGAGCCCCTTCCTCAGTTGTCGCAACCAGAGCCTTCTCTGGATATTGCCAAATATCTCCTGTGGAGTGGCGGGTGGATCACTTCTGAGTGAGAACAACTGTTTTAAATGATGATTAGAGGACACTAAAAAGTTGTGATTTTCATGAGCCATGCAATCAAAAATATCAATATCAATTTACTCAAGGTTCATCTCAACAATTACAGTTTTATATTAGCTTTCTTCAGGTGACAAACTTATCTCTTGGGGATATTATGTTAGAATTGTTTTCTTCCATATTGTTTCACTGGCTTATTCATATTTTAAGTATCCCATTTGGAAGGTTGTAGCGAAGCAAAACCTGATGTACCATTTGGTTGACTATGAAGCTAATTTCTTCATAGCTGTATTTAGCTGCATGAATGTTGTGCTATTTTTTTTAAATCTCTTTCTACTTTACTTTGAGAGTTGGTTAACTTAAGTGTATTCCTATAATATTTATAATACCAAGAACTAGACTGGCATTCAGTTAATATATGTTGAATATATGAAAACAATGTACTTCACTGTCCTGTGTATCTATGGTAAAAGAATTTACCTTTCAATTCCTTTACAAAAGGGTTCTGTTTCTTAGTTAAAAAAAGAAAATGAAGTGCCATATACTCCTCCAAGCCTAGTTAATAAGTGAACATTTTCAAGGTACTTTTCATTTTTACTAAAAATGTCAGGGTCTAGTGGGTCTAAAAATAGTAACAAAGCATTAGATATGAATTCTGTGATGTTCTAACAAATGTATACTTCATTTTCCAAATGAAGAAGAATCATATAAGTCCTGTGTTTTCACAGCATAGTATCCAAATGAACGAGAATCACATAAATCCCATGTTTTCACAAAGTAAGTGCTACCTTACTATCAGACCTTTGCCATGTGGATATTTGGTCTGGACTGTTTCACAGTGATATTTATAACTTTCATAAGAACATCTTCTTTACCTCCTGCACTAGTGCAATGTGCTTATCCCTTTGGAAATCTCCAAGAACACCTTCATTGGCTTTCTCCAGTACATTTTTAACACCCTCACTTTGTAGGATAGAAAGTACTTGGAATACATTTCTGGATTGTGATTTTCCAATAAGCACCCAAATAATGCTTTATTGAGAAAATAAAACACTGATATATTTAATGCCAGCTTTGCTAATTGCCCCAAATAGACTGTAACCTCTCTATAATGAGCAATTATGTCTCACATTCTCTAATATTCTCTAGTATAAGAATAGAGTAAAGGAAAGTCACTCTGCAAACCTATATTTCCTCCCTGAGCAGAATTGTTTATGGATAATACAGCTATCCTTAGGAAGCTCATTCAAAAGATTGAGGAAGAGAGTAAACACTTAACAATTTTTGTTCAAAGAAATAATTAATGAGTAAATGAATGTTAGGCCTCAGGTTCTTCATTTGCATAATGTGCAGGGATGATTTTCCATACTCAAAGTGATAGGAGGTTTTAAGGATAGCTTTTAGGCAGCTTGGTAGTATTCTATGATTTTCCAGTACCGCAAATTGCATGGGCCAGATGGATGGTTTCAATTTCTGTGTAAAACTCTCTTTCCTTTCTTATGGTACATATGTTAAGTATCTCAATGGGACCTTGTGTGCCAACTCATTGAGCAAGGCTCACAGTCCAGCAGCTGGCCCAGAGGTTAAAAAAATAGGATCAAGAGAGGAAGATAAAATGATTTCAATGGAAGAAATGTACACCAACTTCCGGGAGATGACATTATTGTTGCCATTGTATGTTGATGGCCTATTTTGTTCACTGTTTTGTTTCCAACACTTAGAATAGTGACAGGAAACTGTCAATAAATACTTGTTTAATAAATGAATAAGTGAGTGATACAGAAGAATGTGAGTTCTCTAACATGACTTTGACTGACTTGGGTGTGTGTGCTGGGGAATGAGCGTATTCCTATTCACAAGTGACCTTGCAGGGGTAACTACATTGCAGCTTCTCCAAACCATTTTGATTTTAAGCTGATCACTGTAGGAAAACAGAAGCATCTCAATATCTAGCATTTTATTACTGGCCTTGTAACTGATTTATGTTTTGTTAAGTCCTTAATATAGGCACTTCAACTCTCTTTGCTTTAAATATAAGATAATAACTATGCTGAGTATATTACTTTGCTTTTTCATAAAATACTCATATTCATGGTCTGGTTTTGTTCTCACAACATTCCTATAAAATGAGCTTCTATATCCTCCATTTAACAAGTGAAGAAACAAAGGCTAAGTAAACTGATCTGTATGAGATTACTTGTACAAACTAAGAGTACTAGTCGTGGGACTTCATGCGTAGGCTTCTCATTTCAAAGTCCATCCGCTTTCCACTTCATGCTATATCAGAGACCAGGTCTCATGGTTCCTTTTGTAATTAGCTCTATTAACCATAGTGTCCTAGGTCTTGCAGAGCTCATTCAGATATATTGTCTATATAGTAAAATTGCAAGGCAGAAATGTCTAAATTATAGTAGCAGTTCACCCAGGAAGTGAAAATGGAGATGATGGATACCACTGTTTGTAGGAATCAATTTTAAAGTCATAACGTGAAATGATTTGTGATCCAAAAATTTAGAGGCATGTGGTAGGACATTTCATTAGTTCCTATTTTGTCTTTTTGCGAATGAGTGTTTCACCTAGGGCCCTGTGGGAAAATAAAATTTACTTTAGATAGTTAAAATTTACTCTAGATAATAAAAAGAAAAACAGAGTGATCCTAGGGGAGTGAGGGCTGTGGATGACAAATGGAGAACAATTGAAACAAGTACTTATGCTGAGGACTATATGATTAATTCTTGAGGATTATCTCTATTTGTACCTGTAATCATGTCTGTCTAGATAATTTTCTTCTAGAGAGTACATGGTACAATTAGAGAATATACTCGGAATTATAAAAGTATTATTCTTTGTCTATAATTTGACCCTGCAGAATTTAGTCTCTCCATGTAAGACTATATAATATTTAATACCGAGTGTAATGTTTTGTGATCTTTGAAAGAAAAAAATACAAATACTGTGATCATACCATGAACATTTGTACATCATTTAGCGTCTGACAACAGTTATTCCTAGTGGCTTGTTTTCCATGAGTGTTCTGCCATTTCATGATCTTTCTGCATAAAAAAAACCTTGTGCAATGACCATTTTAATCCTGTTATTGCTAGGAATCCTCAGTGTTTAGGAATGCTATTTTTATATTGTCCACTGCTTTCTGTCAGTGATAGAAGCTTGTTCTAGTCACCGATCAGTGGCAGCTCTCAATAGACAAATGCCAATTCTGTCAACAAAGGACATTGACTCGGGGGAGAAAACCTCTCTGCTAAGATCATGGGGTGACACCTGGAACAAAGTCACCTTCAAGGACATCGCTGAATGTTTTGCTTTCTCTGTGTTAGAAGTTACAAAAGCCTAAATAAAATGCTCTAGTAGACAGTCTGGGATGAAATATACAGTGAGAGTGTTTAGTGGAGAGTTGAAAAAAAGAAGCAACTAGTTATGTTTGTGTTTGGGTTTATAGTATTAATTCTCAAGTGAAATGTTTTCTATTAACCAAAAAAATCCATATAAATGCCTCAAATTTAGATACTGATATATTTTACATGTGATGTTTAGAGGCATAAAGATGCATTATTTGTATAGCTCCATTTATTTCATTATAGCTTTTAATAGCTTTTAATAAATTATACCCTCTTTGTTAGAGAGAAGGAACTTTAAAAAAGCAAGGCTGAAGTAAAAAAGTCATTGTATCCAAAATTATTCCTCACTATCCCAATCAGGCACAGAGTATTCTCCTTATGCATGAAGAACACACATTCAATTCTATAGATATAACACTACTAAAGTGGGTATCAGAAAAATGGTAAATACTTAAGAATGCAGAAGTTGGCAACTGCCATGTTATTGGTAGCACACAAATTGGATGAAAGTTAGGAAGGGCTCAGAGGAGATTTAGAGATGAAAACAAATCCCCTGATTATTTCATTTGACAATCCTAATGATGATTAAAACAAGGAACCCATAAAAACTCAGAAAAAGGGATATGATTTGGTTATGGTGAATAACAATTTCCAAAGCAAAATGTCACGTCTGAATCACAGAACTTTTCCTATTATCCATCAGATTCTTCAGCACCTCCCTTCTCTCCCCACTCCCACCTCCTACCAAAAAGAGACAAAGATGGAGCTTACACAAAGCTTCAATTACATGGTTTGGTGTATGTGTGTCTATGAATACTGTCTCCTAGTCCCTCATGCTGTTTAAAAATCCGGTATTCCTAAGTTATGGCTTTATTTCTCTATTTTCTTCTCTACTGATTTTCTTGGAAGGCTGAACTTCCTAGTCCACACTCACTGTCCCCATTTTCCTCATTTCCCTTTCAATTCCATTTCTATCACTCTGAAACTATTTCTACTTAACCCCCTTTGTCATTTCTAGTCTCTACACTTGGCGGTCCCTCGTCAGTTTGCCACCTACTTAGCCAGGGAACTTCTCTCTGTACATCACTCACTCATAGGTATTTTTCTCTTTGACTTCCTTCATAACCCTTATCCTAATACCTGACTGTTCTGCAGTTCCTTAGCCATCTTTTCTGCTCATTCTTCCACTGCCCACCTTCTAAACACTGAAAACATGAAGGGCTCTATTTTCAGTCTTCCCAGTTGGTGATCATTTGTGTCTCAGGAGGTTAATTTTAACACATATGCCCAGACTTAATTCATGTTTCTAGTGCTCAAAGTTCACCTGTATCCCATTCATTCAACGAATTTATAACAACTTTTATTGACTGTCTCTTATGTGCCGGGCATTGTTTCCACAGAAGAGATGCAGTCATGACCCTTAGTCCACACAAAAAAGGACATGGTGATTGCTCTCAGAGAGCTTAAGGTCTACTTGGCTGGCCAGACATTAATAAAAGACCACACAAATTGTGTCAAGTGCCACAGAGGAGAGGTATATGATGTCATAAACACTTAACACTTTTTTATCAGGGAGATCAGTAAATGCTTCCCTGGGGAAATTAATGTTTCAGCCTTTAGTTTTTTTGAGTAAATACTTAAGGACCACTGCATTACCTATAAATAATTTTATTTCCAGATGGCCTGTGCCCTGTTTGGGGGTGCAGTTGCCATTTCCTGACAGCTGAGGTGCCCAGAAGTCTTACCTTTAGGTGGGTGGGATTTCAATATTTCCATCCCTAGTACAGGCTCTCTATACTCTGTAACACTAGGGGACATGAGGCTACATCAGACAATATGCTGCATTTTATTATTGTTCAGAACCCTCAACATATATACCATACAGACTGGGCCCACATTCTAAGTACAGATGGCATATATGTTACTGAAGGACATTTTTTCCTCCAGATTATATATAATTACATATCACTAAAAATATACTAGCATTGTGATATAGTGATGATCTTGAACAGTCCCTCATATTTTGTTTTCAAGTCTCTTGCAAATACCTTTTTATTATTCATTCAAACTCTGATCTACCTATTTATGATAGATTGCTATTTCATGAATTAACTGGCACTCAAAAGGTGTATAGACTTTTGGTTAGAAGGAAATTTGGTGTTCAGCTGCCAAAAATTACAGTTAGTTTGCTAAATAAGTAATAGCATCTAAGACAACTGTGACAAATAGTATTTTTTTTTATGATGGAAGAGTTGGGGTAAATTTTGTGAACTTAAATTAACTATAGATCTTGAAGAAAGATGAGAAAGAGTGAGGAAGAATTGCCTTTTGATAAAACTGTCAATGATAAATTACCACTAATGTGTTAACTTGGCTGATGTGATTTAAAGGATAGTGCCTTTTTAGAACTTAAAAAATATATATACATACACACGGAGGGTGTTCATGTGTGTGTGAATATTTATAAGTTTGCAGTAAGAAATATATATCTTCTGAATGTTTCAGGGCATCGGTAGTTTTATACAGTGTCTTATCAAAAATCAATACTCAAAAGGCCACAAGAATTTACTGCATTCCTACTGTGGGCCATCTGGGAGGCCATGCTAATCCAAGCACGTTTTGTGAGAAAGAGCATCATTTTTCCCAATTCACTTAGGGAAAGAATAATTCAGAGAAGGAAAAACATCTTTACTGAGTAATATGCTATGGTAAATATTCTATATTCTACTGTTATTTTTATAATCTCCTTATCATTTAGATTTTAGTCTTTGGACAAGCACATACTGAGTACCTACTTCATGTTCAGTTTTGGGATAGGCATAAAGGGATTGAAGAACACAATCCTTGACCTTGAGAAGTTTTCCAACTGGCTGGTAAGATAAGGATCAGCCTAAGACACAATTAGAGAAAACCACATTGGGTATTGATGCAAGTCTCCCTTCTGTGATCTCATTGTGTCATTCATACTCCAACATTCTTTCTTTCTTTTAAAAAATTTTTTTATTAAGGTATCATTGATATACACTCTTATGAAGGTTTCACATGAAAAGCATTGCAGTTACTACATTTATCCATATTATCGTGTCCCTCGCATACCCCATTGCAGTCACTGTCCATCAGTGTAGTAAGATGCCACAGAGTCACTATTTGCCTTCTCTGTGCTACACTGTCTTCCCCGTGATGCCCCCCACACCATGTGTACCAATAATAATACCCCTCAATCCCTTCTCTCTCCCTCCCCACCCACCTTCCCCCACCCCTGCCCTTTGGTAACAGCTAGTCCCTTCTTGGAGTCTGTGAGTCTGCTGCTGTTTTGTTCCTTCAGTTTTGCTTCTCCAACATTCTTTCTTTTCTTTTGATTATTGACTCCAGTTCAAGGCAGAGGGTGTCTGTTTTGAGCACAGGAAATACAGGACTTTAGTGTGAAAGAATGTGAGCAAAAAACAATTCAACTGTAAAAATCCACATAGAGCTGAGAGACTCCTGTAGGGAAAAATAATGCTCTTCTTGCTAAATTTTGAAAGTATCTCTGGGGTAAGCTGAAAAAATATCTAGAAAAAGTATTGCTTTTTGAGTTTTTAGACACTTCCTTTGCCCATGTTTACCAGTGGTATCTACAATTGCAAAAAACTTTGGTTCGAATTCTGACCTTACTATTTACTAACTTTGTGACCCTACACATGAGTTACTTGACTGCTTTGTACTCTCTGTAAAATGAGTATGATAATAATAGCATCCATTTCACAAAGTTATTGTGAGGGTTATGTGAGTTAACATGACAATGCCTGGTGCATGGTAAGTAATGTATGTGTCTGCCATTGATGATGATGATGACGATCATGATTATTTTAGTTGTAGTAAGTTCCAAGCAGAAAGAGCTAAGAATAGCACTGCACGTTGGGGTTAAATTAAGCACAGAGATTTGGTTGACTGCTTCATAGGACACTTGTAAGGGAAGTAATAAACAATAGATTGGAAAGGTACATTGAGTTAGAGTATGACCCCTTGAAAATGAGGCTTTTTTTAAAAATAGTACCTACACTAGTTGGGGTGAGGATTTAATAATGTATATAACTGTGGAATCACTATGTTGTATACTTGAAACCAATGTAATATTGTATGTCAACAATACTTCAATAAAAAATTTTTGAAAAAGAAAAATTTTTTTAGAGATCTGTTTCACAAATAGATACTGAAATCCTCTGAACTGTGCAATTAGAAACACTTAAGATGGCAAAAAAATGAGGCTAAGTTTAAACACTGTGTGCCTGCAGTCAGCAGCTACTGAAGGTTCCGGACTGCATGAAATACATGCTTGAGAATTATCAGTCTCATAGCACTGAGAGAGGGGCCCTAGGATCATGAAATAGGGGGTAGGAATGAAGTCATCACCTAGATGTGAGGCAAAATCTAGATGTGAGAGTAGAACACAGCTAATTAGGGTAGAGGGCATGGGGAGGACAGCAAAAAAGAGTATTTTAATTGTAGGAGCAGGAGGAATGATGCCAACTGTTAGTATATAATGGTATAGCTGGGGAAGAGAAAATGATAATTGAACCTGTGATTTTTGGCTTTCTGTGAGTGATAAAAATACTGATAACTGACCTTACAAGATTCTGAGTGGCTTCTGAATTTCAAAGCAAGCCTGATGTGTTTGCTATAGTTTGATGATATGTATGATTATTTTCCTAATCAATTGGCTGGTCATCTATTTGTTATAGAAAACAACATTACTAGACTTCATATTTGATTAACCTGACAGTGAAATTTCATAACCATGTTGGAAAGCAGACTTTTTCTACATTCCTTAAAATGTTTTTTCTTTTCACTCTAAGATTGTAATTTAAGTTGTGCTAATACTTGAATTTTTTAAGTGACCCTTCATGTAGTCTCCATTTTATGTTTAAACTCTTGAAATCCTAAAGCAGCTCTATGACAAGTAAATACCATGAAGAGTATTTCCTCAATGGTATGTTAATTTTGTCTTATACATTTTTATAGCAGTGTTAAGCTCTGATATAATAAACATTTAAATGTCTACTCTGTCTTCTGGTTTACTTGTTCCTTTGCTTTTTGGAAATGCTAATAAGTATAAGGTAGTGGTCTATGTGAGATAATGCTGTAAATATGAGGCAGTGTAGTTCAGTGGGAAAAAAAAGGGGAAAAAATCCACTTTAGGATCCAGAGTAAAAAAATACCTGCTCAGGTTCTAGCTAGGTTTATGGCTTGAGCAAGTTACCTTAGCCTCTTGGATCCAATATACAGCAGGGGTACCAGCCCTACTTTTTAAGGGTTTTGTCAGGATTACATAGAATTCTATGGATTCTACGGAATTTATAGAATTCATCTTACATGAGAATCTATGCTTATGTATAAATATTGGTGTTTTTAAAATTATTTTTTGCAAGGTAATGTGTTTGGCATGTTAAAACATGATGGATTCCAATTCTTATTGTTGTCACAACTCCCTTTTATCCCTCCAGATAATTCCATTGCCATTTAAAATCACCCTTGCTTAACAGTTGTCCAGCTTTGCTTTTTCCCCCACTGTAGGTCTCCTGGAAGGTGAGCTTGCCATTTTGCATGAGTAATTTTCCAGCATGTAGGAGGCCTAACTGAGCTAAGCGTGTGTCTACAGATATTGCCACTTGGAGTGAGGGAACATGTGTTAGTCATGCTGTAATAAAATGCTTAGGACTTACAACTCTGTACTTTTCCAACTAAAATGACACACGATGCTCTAACATTTCTTTTTTTAAAGGCAAAAAGGAATTTGTCACCTTCACTGCTGAGTTTCTGTTCATAAAGGACCAAGCACATAAGCCTTATTCTTTCTACCCCTGGGTTGAGAATATCAAGTGTGCTGCAGCACGGCTGGGCTTCATTTGCTGGCCTCTGCAGAAGTGGGCAAGCAGCAGTTCTGAGTCCTTTCAACTGATTGCTTTCAAGCTGCTGAAGGGGAAAGGGCAGCAAGTCACAGTGGCAAGTTTCATGTGGAGGGGTCTGCCAAGGATTGAAATGTACAAGTGAAACCTCAGAATGAAATATATGTGTGCAGATATCAAGATAAGAATATATTAGTGATAGATCTGGAAAATGAGGCTATGTATACACAACATATATATATATATACACACACACACGTTATTAGATTTTTGCATAAAGAATATCTAATATTAGCAAAAATCTAATAAAGAATAAAATTTTATGACTCGTCACTTTTTCTTATGGAATCCTTGAATGCATGGGCCTAGGCTAGTTTATATTTATGTAGTATTTGAAGAGCAGTGTAGTAGTGGTTAGGGACACAGTCTGTGTAGGCACGCTGCCTAAGTTCAAATACATACTTGTTTTTAAACAGCCACTTATTAGCAGTAGTATGTAGGTATCTTTCTCTTGCTTGGTTTCCCCATCTGTAAAGTAAAATAGTAATGGAACTTAGTTTAGAGTTGTGAGGATTAAATGTTGTGAGGACACACACACACACACATATCTACATGCATATATATATATAACTTAGAATACTGATATATAGTAAAATTATATATGATTTATTAAACAAGTAAAAATTGTATTTCTATCTAAAATATTTCCAGTGGTAGCTAATGGTTTTATAGTTTTCTAAATTAAGGCATGACATTTTCAAAAAATGAAACAGTAAGGTGCTAAAATGGCACAGCAATTCAATAAAAAGGGCCAGGAAGAGAAAAAGATCTCTATGCTATTGTCCTTTTAGTTTTAGAAGTCTTAACTATAACTGAGCTAGACAGTTTTTTCCTACTAATCATGTTACCTTTAAAAGTACAATACTGTTAAAAAATTTTCTTAGTATCACATCATTTTAGAATAAACAGAAATCTTGGGTATCAAATAGGGTATTCATTTATTTTGTCACTCAGAGGACTGAGACCAAGAAAACCCAATGAGGTTCTCAAGTTCAGGTAACTACTGCATGCTACAGCCATGTCTACTGACTTGTAGTGTAATTCCCTTTCAAGTACAATAGTGTACTGGCAGGTAGGTCCAGTGAAGAACAGAATTTGCCTCTTTTGTGTCATCATACAGTAAGCCATATGTGTTGTGGAATTTTTTATTTTGATGTTTTCACATTTATAGAAAAGTTACAAGAATAGTAATAGGAGCTCCTAAATACCCTTTACCCAGATTCAACAATTGTTTGTCTTCTGTTCCATTTGCTTTATCATTCTTTCTGTATATCTATTTATGATACTTTAATGAATTGTTTAAAAATAAATTGGAGACATCTTGTCTTTTTATAAATGCTTGAGTGTGTATTTCCTAAGAACAAGTACACTGTCACGTAACTGCAATTATCAGTGATCTAAATGAGAAAATTTGACATTGATACAATATGATCTAGTCCACAGTTTATATTTAAGTTATATGAATTTTCCCAAGAATGCCCCTCTCTCTATTTTCTTCCTGGCTCAGGATCTGTGCCAGGGTTATGCAGTGTGTTTAGTTGTCATAACACCTCGTGTACATTCATTAGAAACAGTCCCTTATCTTTTCTTGTCTTTTTTTTGACCTTGAGATTTTTGAAGAATATAGACCAATTATTCTGTGGAGTGTCCCTCAGTTTGGGTTTTATAATGTTTCCTCATGACTAGGTTCAGGTTATGAATTTTTGTCAGCACTACCACAGAAGTGATAGATAGCATGTCCTCCTCATAGCATCACATCAGGAGGCACGTGATGTCAGTTCAGTCCAACATTGATGAGGTAAGCTTTGATCACATTGGGTCTGCCAGGGTTTTTACATAGTAAAGTTAAACTGTATTACCCTTTCTAAATAATGGTTAATTTGTGGGAGATATTTTGAGATTATGTAAATATCTTTTCCTCACCAAACTTAACCTGCTAACTTTTGTGTCCATTGATAATTTGTAACTGCATTATTGCCTCCATTTGTATTAATTTACATTCTACTATAAAAGGAGCTTTCTCACTTCTTCCATTTGTTTTTTATTTATTATATCAATAGGAGTCATTCTTGTTTATTCTATGGATATGACCTATTACTATTTATTCAAATTGTCCCATATTTGGACAGTTGAAACCACTTCAGACTAGCTTCTGTGTCCTTTTGTTATTTTCCCATCATTCTTGAGTATTTCCTTATTTACTGGCACATTTTATTCTAGGATCATCTTATACTTTTCCTAACAAAACTCTGGAATCAACCTTTTAATCCAAGTAGCATGATTCCATTTCAAAGTAAATGGCATTCAGAAGTCAAGATCTAGATGCTAGGTATACTCATTCATTCATGTACTCATGGATCATATGAATGAATGGTGGATCATTACTTGTAGGCCCTCTCAATGGACAGCATTAATAAATATATATCAGTATTTATTTCTACATCTACGTATCTGTAAAACCATGAGATGTTGGTCAAAGGATACAGAGTTAAGTAGGTTGAAGAAGTTTAGAGATCTCATATACAGCATGATGACTATAGTTAATATTTATGAAATACTGGAAATTTACTGAGAGTGGATTTCAGGTTCTCTCATCACACACAAAAAATGGTAACTATGTGAGATGATATATTAACTGCAGTTTCACTATGTATTTCACTGTGTATATGTATGCCGAATCACCATGTTGAACACCTTAAATATATACACTTTTTATTAAAAAAGAAAATAAAAACCATGGCTTCATACTGATATCTCTAATTTTATTCTCAAACCGTAGGATACATTCTTGTCTTCCCATTTCCGTATTTGTAACTTCCTTTTCAACCCTGAAAAACCTGACTAACCATTATGCTTGACATACATATTTATTTGTTCAACTTGGAAGGCACAGAAGGTAATTTTAGAATTGCTAACCCATACCACAACAAAAAGCAAACCTATTAATTAGAATTCAGTATTTTTCACAGTTTGGGGGGAATAAAATTTATTAAAAGACCAGAATTTGTGCACAGATCTCAAGTGTACAGTTTATGAGTTCAGACAAATGTCTCACCCATGTAACTCATGTCCCATTAAGATCTGTAAGGCATTTTCTATGGCCTTAGAAAGTACTCCGGGCCACTTCCCAGTCAATATCTACCCCCTCAAGAGTAGCCATTTTTCTGATATCTATCACCATAGATTGATTGGGCCTATTCTAGAACCTCATATGAATGGAATCATGGAATGTGTATTTTTGTATCTGGCTTCCTTTACGCATGACTATTAAAATCATCTATGTTGTTATGTATATATATGGTTTGTTTCTTCTTATTGCTCAGGAGTATTTCACTGTATGGTTACGTAACAATTTGTTTATCCACTCACCTATTGATGGGCATAATTTAGGTTATTTCTAATTGGGGGTCCTATAAGTAAAACTACTATGAATATTATACAAATATTTTTATGAACATATGGATTCCGTTTCTCTTGGTTGACTATTTATGATTGGAATTGCTAAGTCTTAGGTTGGGGTATGTTTTATTTTATAAGAAACTGCCAAATATTTTATCAAAGTGGTTGTACTATTTATGCTCTTGCCAGCAATGTATGAAAATTCTGGTTGCACCATATCCTTACCAACATTTGGTAGTGTTAGTCTGTTTTTAACTTTGACCATTCAAAAATTTATGTAATTTACCTCATTGTGATTTTAATATATATCCTCTGATATGCAATGGTACTGGGGTTTTTTCATGAGATTATTGGACACTTTTATATCTTCCCTTGTAAAGTGTCTAATTTTTTTCCATTTCCTAAATTGGGCTTTTTTTTGTCTTTTTATTATCGAGTTGTAGGAATTCTTTGCATATTATGGATGAAAGTCTTCTGGCAGATAAATGTTTTGCAAATATTCTCAGGTAGTGCCTGGTTTCCCTGTTCATTTAATATGATGTCTTTTTTTTATGAACATTTTTTAAATTTTGCTATTATTAATAAACAATTACATTAGCAACATTATGGTTACTAGACTCGCCATATTATCAAGTCACCACCATATACCCCATTGCAGTCACTGTCCATCAGCATAGAAGGATGTTATAGAATCACTACTTGTCTTCTCTGTGTTATACTGCCTTCCTCGTATCCCCCCACCCCACGTCCACACCCGCTACATTATGTGTGATAATTGTAATAGCCCTTTCCCCCACTTATCCCTCCCTTCCCACCCATCTTCCCCAGTCCCTTTCCATTTGGTAACTGTTAGTCCATTTTTGGGTTCTGTGAGTCTGCTGTTGTTTTGTTCCTTCAGTTTTTTCTTTGTTCTTATACTCCACAGATGAGTGAAATCATTTGGTACTTGTCTTTCTCCACCTAGCTTATTTCACTGAGCATAATACCCTCTAGCTCCATCCATGTTGTTGCAAATGGTAGGATTTGTTCTCTTCTTATGGCTGAATAATATTCCACTGTGTATTGTAAATAGTGCTGCGATAAACATAGGGGTACATATGTCTTTTTCAAACTGGGCTGCTGCGTTCTTAGGGTAAATTTCTAGGAATGGAATTCCTGGGTCAAATGGTATTTCTTTTTTTTTTTTTTGAAGTGACATAATAAAATTTTAATCCACATGAAAATATAAACAGCTCCAGTAAAGGTAACTATGTAGATAATGATGAATGACAGTATAATTACATATTGCATTTTCTTTCTTCTTAATGGTTTAAAAAGCAATCACATAAAAATATATAAAATTATATTGTTGGGCCTGTAACATATATAAATGTAATATATATATATATATTTTTTGGTATCATTTTTTTAAATATAATTTATTTTATTATCATTAATCTACAATTACATGTGCAATATTACGGTTATTAAACTACCCCTTCATCAGGTCCCCCCCACCAACCCCATTACAGTCACTGTCCATCAGCATAGTGAGATGCTATAGAATCCCTACTTGTCTTCTCTGAGTTGTACTGCCCTCCCCGTGCCCCTCCAACATTACATCTGCTAATCGTAATGCACCTTTTTCCCTCTTATCCCTCCCTTCCCACCCATTTTCCCCAGTCCCTTTCCCTTTGGTAACTATTAGTCCGTTCTTGGGTTCTGTGAGTCTGCTGCTGTTTTGTTCCTTCAGTATTTTTTATTTGTTCTTATACTCCACATATGAGTGAAATCATTTGATACTTGTCTTTTTCGGCTTGGCTTATTTCACTGAGCATAATACCCTCTAGCTCCATCCATGTTGTTGCAAATGGTAGGATTTGTTTTCTTCTTATGGCTGAATAATATTCCATTGTGTATATGTACCACTCTTCTTTATCCATTCATCTACTGATGGACACTTAGGTTGCTTCCATTTCTTGGCTATTGTAAATAGTGCTGCAATAAACATAGGGGTGCATCTGTCCTTTTCAAATTGGGCTGCTGCATTCTTAGGGTAAATTCCTAGGAGTGGAATTCCTGGGTCAAATGGTATTTCTATTTTGAGTTTTTTGAGGAACCTCCATACTGCTTTCCACAATGGTTGAACTGATTTGCAGTCCCACCAGCAGTGTAGGAGGGTTCCCCTTTCTCCACATCCTCGCCAACATTTGTTGTTATTTGTCTTTTGGATGTTGGCCATCCTCACTGGTGTGAGGTGATATCTCATTGTGGTTTTAATCTGCATTTCTCTGATGACTAGTGATGTGGAGCATCTTTTCATGTGCCTGTTTGGCCACCTGATTTTCCTCTTTGGAGAAGTGTCTGTTCAGTTCCTATGCCCATTTTTTAATTGGCTTATTTGCTTTTTGTTTGTTGAGGTGGGTGAGCTCTTTATATAATTTGGATGTCATTTATGAATATATTCTCCCAAACTGTAGCAAGTCTTTTTGTTCTACTGATGGTATCGCTTGCTGTACAGAAGCTTTTTAGTTGGATATAGTCCCATTTGTTCATTTTTGCTTTTGTTTCCCTTGCCCAAGGAGATATGTTCATGAAGAAGTTGCTCATGTTCATATCCAAGAGACTTTTGCCTATATTTTTTTCTATGAGTTTTATGGTTTCATGACTTACATTCAGGTCTTCAATCCATTTTGAGTTTACTTTGGTGTATGGGGTTAGACAGTAATCCAGTTTCATTCTCTTACATGTAGCTGTCCAGTTTTGCCAACACCAGCTGTTGAGAGACTGTCATTTCCCCATTGTATATCCAAGGCTCCTTTATCGTATATTAATTGACCATATAGCTTGGGTTTATATCTGGGCTCTCTAGTCTGTTCCACTGGTCTATGGGTCTGTTCTTGTGCCAGTACCAAATTGTCTTGATTACTGTAACTTTGTAGTAGAGCTTGAAGTCAGGGAGCGTAATCCCCCTGCTTTATTCTTCCTTCTCAGGATTGCTTTGGCTATTCGGGGTCTTTTGTGGTTCCATATGAATTTTAGAACTATTTGCTCCAGTTCATTGAAGAATGCTGTTGGTAATTTGATAGGGATTGCATTGAATCTGTAGATTGCTTTAGGCAGGATGACCATTTTGACAATATTAATTCTTCCTAGCCAAGAACCTGGGATTAATTTCCATTTATTAGTGTCCTCTTTAATTTCTCTTAAGAGTGTCTTGTAGTTTTCAGGGTATAGGTCTTTCACAT
This sequence comes from Smutsia gigantea, assembly GCA_032199065.1. Lineage (NCBI taxonomy): Eukaryota > Metazoa > Chordata > Mammalia > Pholidota > Manidae > Smutsia > Smutsia gigantea. Next base: position 126,850 of record JAVSCE010008247.1, on the reverse strand, counting down.
CCTTGGTTAGGTTTATTCCTAGGTATTTTATTCTTTTTGATGCAATTGTGAATGGAATTGTTTTCCTGATTTCTCGTTCTGCTAATTCATCATTAGTGTATAGGAATGCAACAGATTTCTGTGTATTAATTTTGTATCCTCCAATTTTGCTGAATTCAGTTATTAGATCTAATAGTTTTGGAGTGGATTCTTTAGGGTTTTTAATGTATAATGTCATGTCATCTGCAAACAAGGACAGTTTGAGTTCTTTCTTACTGATCTGGATGCCTTTTATTACTTTGTGCTGTCTGATTGCTGTGGCTAGGACCTCCAGTACCATGGTGAATAAAAGTGGGGAGAGTGGGCATCCTTGTCTTTTTCCCGATCTTAAAGGAAAAGCTTTCAGCTTCTCACTGTTAAGTATAATGTTGGCTGTGGGTTTATCATATATGGCCTTTATTATGTTGAGGTACTTGCCCTGTTATACCCATTTTGTTGAGAGTTTTTATCATGAATGGATGTTGAATTTTGTTGAATGCTTTTTCTGCATCTATGGAGATGATCATGTGGTTTTTGTCCTTTTTATTGATGTAGTAGATGATGTTGATGGATTTTTGAATGTTGTACCATCCTTGCATCCCTGGGATGAATCCCTCTTGATCATGATGGATATTCTTTTTGATGTATTTTGAATTTGGTTTGCTAATATTTTGTTGAGTATTTTTGCATCTATGTTCATCAGGGATATTGGTCTGTAATTTTCTTTTTTTGTGGTGTCTTTGCCTGGTTTTGGTATTAGAGTGATGTTGGCCTCGTAGAATGAGTTTGGAAGTATTCCTTCCTTTTCTACTTTTTGGAAAACTTTAATGAGGATGGTATTAGGTCTTCACTTAATGTATGATAATATTTAGCAGTGAAACCATCTGGGGCAGCCGTTTTGTTCTTAGGTAGTTTTGTGATTACCAATTCAATTTCTTTGCTGGTAATTGGTCTGTTTAGATTTTGTGTTTCTTCCTGAGTCAGCCTTGGAAGGTTGTATTTTTCTAGAAAGTTGTCCATTTCTTCTAGGTTATCCAGTTTGTTAGCATATAATTTTTCATAGTATTCTCTCATAATTCTTTGTATTTCTGTGGTATCCGTAGTGATTTTTCCTTTCTCATTTCTGATTCTGTTTATGTGTGTAGACTCTTTTTTTCTTGATAAGTCTGGTGAGGGGTTTATCTATTTTTTTTATTTTCTCAAAGAACCAGCTCTTGCATTCATTGATTCTTTCTATTGTTTTATTCTTCTCAATTTTATTTATTTCTGCTTTAATCTTTATCATGTCCCTCCTTCTATTGACTTTGGGCCTCATCTGTTCTTCCTTTTCTAGTTTCATTAATTGTGGGTTTAGACTGTTCATTTGGGATTGTTCTTCTTTCCTGAGGTAGGCCTGTGTTGCAGTATACTTCCCTCTTAGCACAGCTTTTGCTGCATCCCACAGATTTTATGGTGTTGAATTATTGTTGTCATTTGTCTTTATATATTGTTTGATCTCTGTTTTTATTTGGTCATTGATCCATTGATTATTTAGGAACATGTTAATTAGTCTCCATGTGTTTGTGGGCTTTTTCATTTTCTTTGTATAATTTATTTCTAGTTTCATACCTTTGTGATCTGAGAAGCTGGTTGGTTCAATTTCAATCTTTTTGAATTTACTGAGGTTCTTTTTGTGGCCTAATATATGATCTATTCTTGAAAATGTTCCATGTACACTTGAGAATGATGTGTATCCTGTTTCTTTGTATGGAGTGTTCTGTAGATGTCCATTAGGTCCATCTGTTCTAATATGTTGTTCAGTGCCTCTGTCTCTTTACTTATTTTCTGTCTGGTTCATCTGTCCTTTGGAGTGAGTGGTGTGTTGAAGTCTCCTAAAATGAATGCATTGCATTATATTTCCCCCTTTAATTCTGTTAGTATTTGTTTCACATATGTAGGTGATCCTGTGTTGGGTGCATAGATATTTAAGATCGTTATATCCTCTTGTTGGACTGACCCTTTTATCATTATGTAATGTCCATCTTTGTCTCTTGTGACTTTCTTTGTTTTGAAGTCTATTTTATCTAATACAAGTACTGCAACTCCTGCTTTTTTCTCACTATTAGTTGCATGAAATATCTTTTTCCATCCATTTACTTTCAGTCTGTGTACATCTTTGGGTTTGTAGTGAGTCTCTTGTAGACAGCATATGGATGGGTCTTGTTTTTTTAATCCATTCACTAACTCTATGTCTTTTGATTGGTTCATTCAGACCATTTACATTTTTGGTGATTATCAATAGGTATGTACTTATTGCCATTGCAGGCTTAAATTTGTGGTTACCAAAGGTTCAAGGGCAATTCTCTTACTATCTAACAGTCTAATTTAACTTATTTTATGTAGTATTACAAACTCAACCTAAAGGTTCTTTTTTTTTCTCCTTTTCTTCCTCCTCCATTCCTTGTATGTTATGAACCATATTCTGTACTCTTTGTCTTCCCTTGAATGATATCTGTTTAGCCTTAGGAATACTTCTATCTACAGGAGTCCCTCCAAAATGCCCTGTAGAGGTGGTTTGTGGGAGGTAAATTCTCTCAGCTTTTGCTTATCTGAAAATTGTTTAATCCCTCCTTCAAATTTAAATGATAACCTTGCCGGGTAGAGTATTCTCGGTTCAAGGCCCTTCTGCTTCATTGCATTAAATACATCATACCACTCTCTTCTGGCCTTTAAGGTTTTTGTTGAGAAGTCTGATGATAGCCTGATGGGTTTTCCTGTGTATGTGATCTTTTTTCTCTCTCTAGCTGCTTTTAAATGTCTGTCTTTATCCTTGATCTTTGCCATTTTAATTATTGTATGTGTTGATGTTGTCTTCCTTGGGTCCCTTGTGTTGGGAGATCTGTGCACCTCCATAGCCTGAGAGACTATCTCTTTCCCCAGATGGGGGAAGTTTTCAGCAATTACCTCCTCAGTGACACTTTCTATCCCTTTTGCTCTCTCTTCTTCTTCTGGTACCCCTATAATGCGAATATTGTTCTGTTTGGGTGTGTCACACAGTTCTTTCAATATTCTTTCATTCTTAGAGATCCTTTTTTCTTTCTGTGCCTTAGCTTCTTTCTGTTCCTCTTCTCTAATTTCTAATACATTAACCGTCTCTTCAACTGCATGTAATCTGCTTTTAAATCCCTCTATTGAATGTTGTATTTCAGATAAGGTATTTTTTAATGTTTGAATCTCCATCTTAAATTCATTCCTGAGGTCTTGAATATTTTTCTGTACCTCCATAAGCATGTTTATAATTTTTATTTTGAACTCTCTTTCCGGAAGAGTTGTGAGTTGGATTTTATTTGACCCTCTTTCTGGGGTTTGTGAGATTTTGGTCTGAACCATGTTCTTTTTACATTTCATATTTCTGTGTGGTTCCCACTAGTGTGTAGAATCTCCAGTCTCTGGAGTTTCTCAGCCCCTAGCGTGAGGTTGGGGGACATAGCAGATCAGAGCTCATGCCTGGGGGGAGGGAAGACCTGTTTCCTGTTTCCCGTCTGTGGTACCTGTCTTCAGTGTAAGAGGCAGTGGGCCAAGCACACACGGGTAATCTTCTGTGCTTTGTGTCTCTAGCTGTTGTAGGCGTGCCTTCCTCTGGCTGGCCTGATACCAGCACAATGACTGCTGGTTTCAGAACAGGTGCCTGCAGGCCAGTAGGATGGTTAGGCAGCCTGTGTGTCACAGTGGGGGGCCTTGGAGCTGAGTAGGCAGTCAGGGCGATGGAGCACCTGAAGCTCCTCAAAGTTCTCAACCAGCTGGGCAGAGCACACCCAGACAACCTTGTACAGCTCTCCCTTCTCCCGCACAGCAAGCTCTGTGGAACCCCTGCCCATTCAGCAGCCCTCTGGCTGCTAGGAAGCCTCTCAGACTACCTGCCTTTCCTCTGACACAGAGCGGCCGAGTGTGGATCCGCTTCCTCCACAAACGGCCGGAATGTCAATTTTGCAAGCACTCTGCCTGTCCGAGCTCCCCAACGCCTAGGGCACCATACAATATAGGATTCTGCTCACAAAGCAGATGTCCAGGGCTAGGTGTCCAGCAGTCCCATGCTTTCACACCCTTCCGCTCCGTTTCTCTTCCTCCCGTTGGTGAGCTGGGGTGGGGAAAGGGCTTGGGTCCCGCCGGATTAAGGCTTTTGTACATTACCCTGTTTCTTGAGGTCTGTTCTGTTTGTGAGGTCTGTATGCAGTCTGGTTCAGCCTCCTTTCTTGTTGCTGTCTGAAGGTTAGTTGTATTTATTAACTATATTTTTGTACTGTTTGTGGTTTTGGGAGGAGCTCTCTGTCTTACTTCTCATACCATCTTGAATCTAAATGATGTGTTTTGATAAGCAGAAGTTTTTACTTTATTATTAATAATGTCTAAATTATAAATTTTTATGGTTATTACTTCATGTATTATAAAAAATCACTTTCTTCTTCAAGGCTGTGAATTTATTCTCTTATATTTTCTTCTAGAAGTTTGAACTTGTAAACTTAGCTCTAATATCCATACTGAATTACTTTTGTAAATGATGCAGTGTAGGGGAAGCTCCATTAGTTGTAACCTATATTTTAATTATTTTAAAGTAAATTTTCTTAGAAATATTTTCATTAAGTGTTTTTCATTGGTATTAACAAGGACTCTTTTGGGTACCAAGTAATTAAAAGGAACTCAAACTAGATTAAGCACACAGGAATTTATTTGCTCACCTTGCTCAGTAGAATAAGACACACAAAGGTCAGTACTTCAGGAACTGGAACTAAGATGGATATTCCTGGGATCTCTTCATTCTTCTCTCACATCTGCTTGTCTCTGTACAGCTTCATTTTGCAAACAGCTCTTCTACAAGAGATATGAGGGAGGAATGATAATGATATCAGCTTCAGATGCTCATCCTTCCAGCATCTCTGTAGCTGTGCTAAGGGAGGACTCCACCTGGCACTGCCTCAGTCACATCCCTGGGCTGGTACTGTTGCCAGGGAGCTCAGGACCTATGCATGATCAAATCCAGACCCACCTGTGGCAGTGGGCTGGTGCTACCAGCTGAAATGACATGAGGGACTGAGGGGTCCCCGAAGATGGGCTTCAGGACTTCCCATATAACATATGTCTCACCTATTTTCTTAAGTGGCTTTTATGTAGAATTTATTTATTTTTCACTGAACTGCTAATTAAACATTCAGGTGCAGCAAAGCTGGGTTTCTATTCAGCTTATCTAAAACTAATGTGTGAATTAATTAGATATTTTCAAGAACTGAAGTATGTTCATTATATGGGAATAATAGTGCCTCATCAAAGGTTTAAGTTAACATCAAAGTCCATCATAATGTAAATAATGCTGAATAAAGTAGAAGAGAAGTCAGATATTGTTTCATTTTGACATTTCTCTACTTCCCTCAAATTCTAAGGAAAAGTTGTATTGTCAGTACCTCAGTATAATAAAACATTGGGAGGGCAACTGTGGTTCTGTGATTAAGACAAGATTTATATACTTAGCATGCCCAGTAATTTTCCAGAGCTTACAAAGTAAGGCTGATGTTACTCAACCCATCATTGACATAGAAGTGGTCCTTATTGGAAATTATTAAATACTTCAAAGCTTACTTTTGAGAGAAAACCTGAGAGTTCATTGTAGACAAATGACTGTCTCAGTCAAAGTTACCTACTTGTAAAGTATTTTCTTTGACGTGTGCTTAATAAAATGCTGGCCCCATAGAGAGCCTTGAAATGATAATCCAATCGACAACATACCTGGTTTTCCTGGGTTGAATTCATTAAAAGTAATCTTTCAGACAAGCTTTTATCTAAGCTTAAAAATGTGGCCATCAGGGGACGGAGATGGAGGAGCTCTATCAATGACAGGCCCAAAGGTGATGTCCCTGTTGTGAGCATAGCACCTAGCTGGTAGCTGATAAGCTCTCTCCACCTGAGCCTGACTTTCTCAGCATTCCACTCACTTCAGCCTTGTTTTCCCCACCCTTCCCACCATCTGCAAAAGCTCTCCTTCATTGCTGCCATTGCTTCCCCATCCTTTGGGTATGATAAACCTAATATTTTTCAGATTTAGCTGTGCACAAACTCTTTGTTCCTGGAGACAACTTCTCAATACAAAGTTTCACTAATGAAGTAGGAGTGAAGGAGGGGAGAGACACACAAAAGCTTAAGAACTGAAATGTTTAAATCAGTTTTCAGATCCTATTTTTAAGGGTCTAGTCATAGATTGGATTAATTTATATAAAATAAGGGACAAACAACCCCTATTTCCTTTTCCCTGCTTCAGATTTGGTTTTTTTTTTTGTTGTTGTTGTTCTTTGTGGCCATATGATGCAATGGTCGTTGCCAAATTGGAACCCTCAGCAAGCTCTTAGTTCTTCCCATTAAAAAAGTTGACTTCTGAGTTTGCGGCAGCAGCAAGTGTTCTAAAATTGGAATGTTACCGATAGTAGAATAACCCCTGGGCAAGGACGACACACAGATTCCTGAAGCATTCTATACTTTTGTGTATGTGCAGCATGGCGACTGTAGTTAATAATACTATATTTGAAAGTAACTAGGAGAGTGGATCTTGATAATTCTCATCACAAAAACACAATTTTGTAACTATGTATGGTGACAGGTATTAACTGGACTTACTGTGGTGATCATTTTGCAATATATCATTACATTGTACACCTGAAACCAACCATGTTATGTCAATTATGCAAAAAAATATGGGGGCAAAAGTTGGCTTTCTCTTTTTTCCTGTTTCAAATGCCATTCTCTCTTAGGGAGTGCCTGAATTTCTATTTTATATGGGAGGGCTACCTTCAGTTCTTGGTTTATTTATAGAAGAGAAGTAACAAAGAGTCTCCCTCTCCTTTTCATATATGACTGATTGGTTGTGATGGTTTAGAGTATTGTATTGAGAAGGCATCTGGGGGTGCATCTAGTCTCCACAGGGAAGAGGGCTGCATTACTTCTGTCTGCATTACTTGAAGAGCATCAGTACAATTATCATGCACCTGTCATTTCTTTCTTGATCCCATTGATGGTATAGTATTTGTTTTGATTTGATTTTTGTTTCTTATCAGGTTATCAGTCCTGGGAATTCCAATGTTTCTCATTTTTACTTATCCCTTAGATAGTGATATCCTGGTGGGGAACACATCTAAGTATATATTAAAATATTTTCTCCCTATTCCTTAAGAGGAAGCAGATTTTTCTCTACAAAGTATGAGGCATTAAACATACATAAAAAAACAAAGTAAATCTTTAAAAGAGGTGTTTTTTATTTATTTTTAGTGATTCATTCCTCTAGGTCATTTTGATTTCTTACCAAATGAATATGGAAATATTGAAGGTTAAAATGTAAAATGTAGATTGACATTCCTGATCCATTCCAACATATACATAATTTTCTATTATTGTATCTTCTCTGATGTTTGGGAAAGTTTAATTTCAAATGAGTCAAGCAACAAGATATTTAGTGCTTCTTCAGGAAAATAATCGTACATTTACAAAATTATTCCTGTTAAAATTCCCCCAGGTGTGCTCTTCTGGTGACTATTTTAAACTTTGTATCAGTGACTTTTATACTTTATTCAGTTGCCCTGTTTTCACACTCAAAGTCTTCATTTTTAAGAATAAATATTTATTTTTAACTCAAATTGTGATTAAGCATGGCATCCAATGAGGCAAATGGGAGTTTTCTTTTTTCAATAGTTTCTAATGTTTGGTTTACGCTTTAAGTCACTGAAGCTCAAAGGGCTAGATTTAGATGGCAGAATGTGGCCTGAAGTACTTGCACTGATGTCTAGTAACATCAAATGTTTTAGGATTTTTGCACTGTGTTTTGGGGAGTCTTGAGGCCTCTGGGGTCAATTCTGGTAGGTCCCAAAGACTAACTGATGCATTTGTTCATTTATTCCTTCATTTATTTACATTTATTCAACAAACCTTTGAGTGTTCAGTGTATGATGTTTAGTCTGGGGGTTCCAGGGAGCCATATCCTCACTGAGTTATGCTGAAGTAGACTGGAAAGTACTAAGTATATGACCTACATGTGATATGCAGCTCATGGAACATCCAGACGGGGATGGGGTGGCACCAGGGAAGCTTTGTAGAGCAGCTGAAGGATGAATAGAAATTAACAAGGAAGTCCAGGCAGTGAGAACAACCATGTGTGAAGCCCAAGACCCTTTCAAGGTACTTTAAGATGTTTGATTGCCTCCTACACACAGATTTAGTGAAATTCAGCTTGAGCCAAAACAGTCTTCTCTAGAGCCTCTGCAATATTGGACCTGGAGTGCTGACTTCCCGGTAGGCACTACAGTTTGATTTGTTCTTCAGGTGAAGAGACGGTGTGGTAGGGAATGAGGAACAGAGAGTGACGGGTTTCACTCATCAGTTTTCAGTTAGCCATTACCACCTTACAACAAGCTGCTAAGATTTAATTCTTTAATTTTTTTTTGTAAATGTACATGGTCTTAGTTTGCTCTGACTGCCATAACAAATACCAGAGACTGGATGGCGGGAAGAACAAACATTTCATTCTCAGAGTTCTGGAGGATGGAAGCCTGAGATCAAAGCCCAGGCTCTGGTGAGAGTCTCCTCCTGGCTTGAAGACTTTCGTGCTGTGTGCTCACATGGCCTTCTTTGGTGCCTGCTCAGAGAGACAGAGAGTGGGAGAGAGAAAGAAAGAGAGCGGGAGAGAGAGAGAGAGAGAGAGAGAGAGAGAGAGAGAGAGAGAGAGAGAGAGAGAGATACCAAGTCTGAAATTATTTAAATATTAGGATATTAACAGAGTTCTAAGTTCTGAATCCGGTAAACAACTGCACTTATTGAAGAAATGTTCTGGAAAATATTAAAAATAAAAATCAGTTGATTTTAATTGTTCAGTGAACATTGTATGGCAAAATCCTTTTATGCTGTTTGCTTCATCAGAAGATGTCAGATCTACAGGACTATACTTACATGTCCTCCAATGGCATGGGACTTAGTATTTAAAAAATAAGAAAAGAACCTCACAAAATATTTTGCCTTTAAGTATTTTTTGCTTATGTATGCACAGACAACACACATGCATAAAGACATACAAAGTATGTGCATACATTATATATTGTGCTCAGTGCAGTCACATTCGTTTTACAAAGGAGTTAGGTTCTAATGTCAACACAAATGGTGAAAATTGAATGTAAACAAAAGTAGTCTTGAAAGTCTCATGACTCTCTCACAAATTGCACTCTTTTACCAACTCTGCCATTTTCATTTTTGTTTTTCTCTCCTAGCAATAAAACAGATCACTGTTCTTTGAACAACTGGAGTAGTTGTTTGTGTTGAGGGACGGTGAGCTGTGAAATTATTTGTATTCTGAAAGTCAGGGACCACATTTACACAGATACTCACCCTACTGGATACAGATGGAATGACATTGACTCTAAGAATGCACTTCCCATTTGTCTCAGGAGCATATGTGCATTGAGTTCACAGAGGCATTGTGGTGGAATTGCGCGTGCTATTCAAATTGTTTTCTTTAGTTCCCTTCTCTTTCTCTCTAGCTCCCTCTTCCTTTGTCATTTTCCTATTTTAGCTGATCACGTATAGTCATGTAGGTGAAGTCAAGCACATTGCAACCCTATGCCATATGGCATTCTATTTAAATACATCTTTGTTTATATGCATGTTTATGTATTCTTTGTTGAAACGAAGTCACAGATATAAATGCCTATGTGTGTGGCTGTTTTTGACTTTTAGAAAATTCTGCTAGGAGCATATGTTTCATTTCTGATTGCAACATGTGATACTGTTGTGTCCCTAGCCTATCTGGTGGCAAGTTAAAAACATGGGAGTAGATGTAGGAGCCATTTTCTACCTTTGGAAAATAATAAGCTACTAGCCCATCAAATGTTGGGAATTTTGTAAACCTTGGCACGGTACAGTAGCCATCATAAGGCTCCTAAGATGGATATGAAGACACAAGTTAATTTCTCAATTCTGTTTTTGTTTTAGTTTAGAATAACCACATTTTTGTATTATTGTTATGCTGGCATTGTTATGTTGATTTGCTAAACACTTAAGTTGATAGTTCTATTTTGTAATCTTGTGTATCACTCCACTGCCTCAGCCTAACTAGAGTGAAAGGACTTTTCCAGTGGAGATTCAGTTAAGTCATTCCTTGAGAATTTGAGTGAGTCAACTGTATTTTTCTTCATGCTAAACTACAACTTATATATATTCCCTGCCAAGGCCAAAAGGTGTAAGTTTTGAATGGTCTATTTCTTCATAAGGGCCGTTTCAGGTTCATTTAAGTTTGATGATTTTGACATTGGGTTTAAGAAAAATTTTCATGCTAATGGCAGTCTCCTATGTCAAAGGGAAAAAAACAATTCTTAAGGTATAAAATCATCTTTAAGGCATTAAATGCAATTAAAGAACTCTCTAAAGTATTCTCTAGTGATTCTATTGTTGTTACATAGCTACATTTATTGTTTCAACAATTGTTTACTGAATACTAAGTAAGCACCCTTAAAGGCCCTGGGTTTATGCATCGAGGAAAAGCAAGTCCTTGACCTCCTGAAGCTTATGGTCTCCTGGAGGGGTGATCAGCAATAAACGGCCAAAAAAGAGCCATTTAGAGAAGTGTCAGGAAGATGGAGGACAGAGTTCCGTGATAGAAAATAACAAGAAGAAGAAACCAGTTCATTAGGTGATTAGTAAAGGCCTGTTGGAAGAAATAGATTTTAGTCCGAGACTGAAAGGATGAGATGGGTTGTCTGTGTAAAGAGCATGAGGCAGGCAAAGAAGCCTAGGCAGAGATCAGCAAATATCAAGACTCTGACATAAAGCAGATTGGGGGTTTCCAGAACTGAAAATAAGCTGGTATGGTTGTTTGTATCATAGTTTTAAGAGGGTGTTGTATATGTGTGTGTGTGTGTGTGTGTGTGTGTATGTGTTGGAAGTCAGGAAAATGAGGAGGAAGTGGCATGAGATGAGAAATCAGTAAACAGGTGCCAGATGATTGAGAGCCTTACAGGCCATGAAGGCTGTAGATTTTAAAGTAAGTGTAAATGGGAACCAATCAACATTTTAAGAGCAATGAATTGTTGTCTCATTTAAATTTTTAAAAGCTCCCTTTGTCTGCTTTGTGGAGAATAAAATACGTGTGAACATGTGCCCATGTGTCTGTGTGAGTGCTTAGAAATGGAAACAATGAGACTAGTTGGAGGGCTGTTAGAATTGTCTGATCAAAGATAATGGTGGCTTGGACATTAGGGTGGCAATGGAAATGGAGTCAGTTGGATGGATTTGCAGTTTTTTGGAGGCATAATCTTCAGAGTACTGATGGATTTGCTATTTAGGGTGAGGTGGAGTCGATAATGAAAAATTATCACTTTTTCTTTTCTTTGTTTTTTTTTTTTCAACTGGGGTATCATAGTGCCATTTACTAAGATTGGGCTTGGGACATGGTCAGCTTTCAGAGGGAGATCACGTCACTTTTAGATATCTAGCATGAACCCTATTGCAAAATTTATTACTTCATTAAACATTGATTAAGCTTCACCATATGTAAGACATTGTTCTAAGTACTGAGGATATCTGGTGTCCTTATGCTTATGAAATTACAGAGGTGGTAGATTTCAGAATGCTAGAAGGGACCATAATTAGAATGATCTAGCCCAGCATCCTCCTTTTAAAGATGGAAGGTAGAATTTGGACCATTTAATTTCTGCAGAAATACCAAGATTCTTGTATAAAAATCATGGTTATTTTAGTAAAACTTAATTTTATTCATCCCATAATCATTGGGGTATTATTTTCCTTTCGGGAAATAATATGATCTGTTTTCCTAAATTGTTGCTATTAATACTGTTAAAACATTTTGGATGAAGTCTGTAGTCATGAAATATAGGCATTATAGCTAGGAGTTCAGTGAGCAAAGCTGACATTGTTTTCACAAGACTTGTAAATGACATATGCAAAAAGAATCATAAACCATGTTCTAATGTATACCCATTTTTTTACTAGGGCATTCATGGTAGACAAAAGCAGAATTGGGCACTTGAATTTTTAATATTATTGATGGTAGGTTGCTAATTACCATGAAGAATTTTGGAGGGGATTCTTCAAACTTAATACATAGGATGACTATGAGAGGGAAATAAAAAACAAAGCCCAAAATAAAGACTTTGTTGTGCGATGAATTCTAGATTTCTGTTAGTGTGTGTATGTGTGTGTGTGTGTGTGTGCATGTGTGTATGTATATGTTGGAATGTTTAAGGTCTTATTCAACTTCATAAGGTGTTTGGTTGAAGGGTAAATAGTTGATGATGCAAGTTGTATTGATTTGAACAATTTAAATACCAGGAGACCAAGAGCGATTATTTAGAGTAGTCTAAATAAGCATACTTATTATCCAACTTGGGTTATAGGGTTTATTGTTCATTTAAAGTGAGATTTACTTGGCTCTTTATACTAGGTCAAGTACTGTGAAGGAAAGAGACGAAAGTTCCTGCCCTAGGGCATAACAAACTTGAAGCACCAGGCATGCTTCATGCACAAACACACGCGCGCGCACACACACACGTGCATGTACATGTACACGCACACACAAACACACACATGCATGACGGGGGCATGTTTTCTTCAGTAAGTGGTTATGCCATGGGAATGCCCCATGGAACAAAGGAAGTTTCAAGATATTTTGTAGAGATGAGAGCCTGTTAATTAGAAGCATGTTTCAGTATAAAAAGGAAGAAGTGGATTTTAAATGAGACAGAGGGTAGTCAAGTGACCTACTTGAAACTTCAAAGTAGTTTAAAGAGATGAAAAAAGCAAGGATGGAAATGGGTTGGAATGCATGCCATGGGAGTGGCAGAACCACTGAGAAGATGGCTGAAATGAAAATAAGAAGTAATTAGAACCAAAGTTCTGCTTCTTTCCTGCAACTGGAAAGGCAGGACTAAATTCAGAGACACTAGAGGCCCAGTAAAGGGAAGTTTAACCCTGGACTTTCAAGGAAGAAATGTAAATAACAAAAGGTTGACATTTGAAACTTCACGCAATTTATAATTAGGACTGTGTACCTACAAATCCAGTGAAAAATCAGTAGTGAAATAAAGGATAGACAGAAAGAGAGCCTGTTTTGTGGAATCAGGTAGAAAACATGCTTTGTGCATGAATGTGCCAGAACAAGAATGTTCTATGTATTACTAGTTTTATTAATTCATCTGTATCCTTGTATCTTCATCAAAGACACAAGGGTAAGAGTGGACATTTGACTTCCTGAAAAAGTGCTTAGAAATACACATTAGCAAGTATTTGCAGGAAGCCTCTGGGATAGGAAATTGTCTTTTATGTTTAACCACCTTTCCCTAGCTCTCCTAGAAAGACACCTCCTCTGTTCTTACTATGGTAGTTTGGCTTCTCACCTGTTGATTAATAAACTCTTTTAAACTTATATTTTCTTATAAACTCATATTCTTGTTGTATATAGTGTGTATGGCCTTATGCACCTTCTTCCATAGCCTTGAAGTGTTCTTCACCATGCAGTCAACGACTCACTTCCAAGTTTAAGGGAAACTCAGCTGGCTAAGTAGGATTTTGTTTTGTTTTGTTTTGTTTTCTAAACTTTTTCAGCTGCACCAATTTTGACCAGCCAAAGAAACTCTCAAGGGGATATTTTAGGTGAATAGGGAGCAAATACAACTTGAGAAATTTTCACATACGTAAAACAAATGTCTTCCATCGAGGTCTTTAAAATAGTCCTTTTCAACTTTAACATGTGTCCAGCTAGTGTTTGCTCAGATAAATCACAGGCCTGCATAAGCAGGTCCCAATCACTGCACACCAGGCACATAGGCCCATTATTGCGAGAATTATGTTTTTGTTGGTGGTTTTAGTTTGTTTTTAAAAATCGCTTCATAACACATTACCTTTAGAACTTTCCCATTCTCTCATTCTACTCAGGAGAAAAGGGATGACCAGCTGACTAGTTCATTTAAGGAAGACACAACAAACTCCCTCCAAATTTCTTTCAGGCATATTGTTTTCAGGTCTGTAGTTGGCTTCTCGAAATTTGGCAATTAAGTTAATACACATTTTTCACTCCTGCTCCTTTTAAAGAACAGAGGTGATTTAAGAGGGAATTGAATATATCAGAATAGCTTACTTATCCTTTCCTTTTCTTTTGTTTTGTTTTGTCTGTTTGTTAAATAGAAAAGTCCATCAGCTTGATAATGGAAGAGAATAATGACTCTATGGAGAACACCCAACAAGGCCAAGGGCGGAACAGCGCCATGAAGTGTGGGTGGCTGAGGAAGCAAGGAGGCTTTGTCAAGACCTGGCATACTCGCTGGTTCGTGCTCAAGGGAGATCAGCTCTATTATTTCAAAGATGAAGATGAAACCAAGCCGTTGGTAAGTAGGAGAAAATAAAACTCTTGGTGGTCTAAGCAGTCCAAGAAGTGGAGGGGTTTGCTAGAAACTGATAGAGACTGAAGTCACCGCCACTTACCTGGTCTCCCTCAAGTCATTGGCAGTGTTCACACTTTCTCTCGTTGCTTACTTTGATTCAAAATGATGAACTTGCTAATTGAGGCCAAGAAGCAAATTACATTTGTCTAATATTAATTTTGACGTTTACTAAGCTGGAACAGAATGTCTGAGTCTCTCAGGCAAATTACTGCATGAGAAAATTTTACTGGACATCTGCTAGAAATATATATTGTAGCCAAAACAGCTTTCCTTTACTCAAAAATAGGTTGAAAGCACTGATTTGAAGGAAAAGAACTTCCAGTAATACCTGAGACTCCTTCAGTGTCAATTCTCTGGGGGCTTCCCTCCACCTTAACTTACATCAGATATGGATGTGGTGCTAAATGGAGCAATGTCCATGCCTCCAACCAGCATACACAATATTCTCCTCCAGGAATAGATTCGATGTTGCTTTGTGGTTCCTTAATAGTCTTTTATTTGCTTATTTACTTATTTTCTCAACCACAAATCTCTAGGCTGCAGTAAGTGGAGGAAAAGTCTCCATCTCTACCTGTAGCTACAACATGCTTTCTTAGCTGTGATCACTGTATATGAATTGATGAACGGAGTTGCAAACTAAAGTAACACCTCTGTGTTTTCCCTTCATCTACATATATGGAATATATAAATGAGAGATGACACATTTTAGATTAGTTTACATAAACGTGCCCATGTTCTTGAGGCTACTTCCCTTGTGTTAAAGTTCAAGAACTCAACTAGAAATTTAGATCAGGGTTCTGCTTTAGAATTTTAAATTCCTCAGATATTAGAATTGCACAAAGTTCTCATTTGTCTAATTGAATTACATAAAAACAGCATTAAAAGTACAAACTATAAACCCCAGTCATTTTTTGAAATTGCTGTTTTTTGAGCACTCACCAGAGCCAGGCATCAGACTAAGAATTTATATATATTATTGTGTGAAATGCTTAAAATAATGCTGAGGTATGATTATCATCACTTATGCATAAAGACACCAAGGTATAGGTGTAATACACATTACCTAGTTACTGGTGCCATGATTTGCCTCTAGGTGTCTGACTTCATATGGCTTTAGCCAAACACCTCATAAATAAATTTGTAAGACCATCCCATGTTGGTGTCATGACAATTACAGTGCATCTCTATATCTGTTACTGCACTCGGCATAACAATCCACTGGGGAATATGGGCATTATCATTACAGATGAAGAAATCAAGGCTTAGTGATATGAAGCAGCATGACCAAGAGCATGTGGACATCAGAGGCAAAGCAGTAGAGTTTTTTGATTCTTATACTCCAGGGTCTTTTCTCATTGCACCTTGTAATAGTCACATTAAGGCATTATCTTGAATATAAAATTATTTTTACCAAACTTGGAGAAAGGGATCAGGTTAATGTGAAAAAAACAGAATACGGGGGATCCAATAGGGGTCTTTGATATGGAGGATCACAGTGAAAAAATAGAAGTATGAGTAAGATTCAGTGTTATATCCCATGGACTCTTATTCCGGCATAGCTCAGGTGGACTGCGTTGATAACCATAATGGGTACCAATTAAATGATTAACTAGGTATGATCTAAGACCTAAACAGAGGATTAGGGGAGCAGAGGATTCAGGAACTGAGTGAGTGGAGAATGGAAAGAGCAAACAAATGTTCTGACTCTGTAGCACTTAGTTACCTTCTAGTAATGAAGATGGGATACTATGGATCAAGCCCGAGCTCAGTTTCCAAATTTGAGAAACTGCAGATGTAGAGAATATGCACATGAACCGCGTCTGAGGAGCTCTCCCCTAAGCTGTTCAAAGAGGATGCTGTCATATTGCTTAGCTCTACTCCTCTATGTGTGATTTCTCAGGTCTACAGAGTCACATATAGTATTCAGTGCAGTTTAGTCATTTTGATAAAAATTGGAATATAAATAAGAAAATGCAAAAACTTCTGATTAAATCAAATAAAAATCTGCCTCAAAATAAAAGTTACTAAAGTTCATAATATTTCTAAGTAGTTTTTTAGTATCAGTAACTACTAGTATTTGTAGACATTTGATGACTAAAATTAACAAAACAGAGTTGCTTTGACAAGAAAGTACTAATTCTTATACAAACAAAACATAGACAACCATTGTTCTATCAAGAAAGTTGTAATTTTTCTTTCTAAATATTATTGTTAAAAATTTGCTATTAACAAAGCAGTCAAAATTTGGGGTACATAACTTTGAATTACTATTGTTATTATTGTATGTATTATTGTTATTATTTCAGATTATCCTTTATGGTAGTCCAAGCACCAGGAATTTTGACATTGTGCCATTTAATTTTAGTCTTTTATGTACACTGATGTTTAAACATGTGCACGCAGAGTCAGATTAAAAACTGGCAATTTCTATACCAAGGGTATTCAGTAATTTAAAAAGATTTTATATTTGCCTATAAATGTATTAATTCCATATTTGAAAGTAGTTTCTTTCAGTAAGGGTAGATACCTGGCACATTGTAAGCGCTAAAGCATATTTTTGAATGAGTTAGTGAGTTGAGTCAATATAGCCAGGTGGGTTAGTACCCCAGGAGAGAAATATTGACTATTGTCAACTTAATATATCAACTCATAAACATAACTTCATAACAGTATAGGCTAATTGCATTAAATAAATCCTTTTAAATAATCACCTTAATGAAGAACAATTGAACATCTTGAAAAATGTTAAAACTGGAAAAAATTTAGTTGTCATAAAACTTTTCATTTTGTAGGTGAAAAGAGTATGTGTTTCTGTGTATATATATGTTTATTAGCCAAGGGACATTGTTAATGAGTGGCAGGGGAAGAACTAGAAGTCAGATTTCCTTTTCTCGATCTAAAGGTTTTTCAGCCTTGCCTCTTACTGCTCTCAAATCCTCAGTTTTTCTTTAGATTTGCTTTCAGTCAGCGATACTTCTTGGTTGTTTATTTTCAATATTGCTTCCAAGCATAAGAGTGCCCTTAGCCTTCATATATTTAGATGAGGGCTATTTCAATAATGCTGGAGGAAATGTCACTAATGAAATGAAAAATTCATGCTTTTAAATATTCCTAAATGGTTAAAAATGTTCAGTAAACTTAATATGGATTTGTTTTCCCCTCTCTTAGAAGGCATTTCTAAAATAAGAGTACTAAAATCCATGAAATTTGTGTCCCTCCTGTCCTAGAAAAAGGTTCTAAATTTATTTCAGTAAAACTTTTATTGAGTTTCTCCTCAGTTCCATAAAGAGAGTCAAACTCTATCATTATCCCTGTTGTTAAAACTGCCTATCTGTTCGAGGAAACATACACACAAAATTACAACTGGGACAAGTTACCATGTCAGCACTGGGTGCCCTGAAAACACAGATAGAATTAGTGTCAAGAAGTGAATGATGATTCTGTCTAGAGGGGCTGAGGGAGGCTGCGTATTGTACGAGGTGATCCTTCCTTGGGGTGTTAAAGTTTGGTAGGAGTTTTCCAGGTGGATAAACTGGGGAGGAATTCAGAGCAGAGGAAAGACATGGAGCTGTAAAATAGTCATCCATAGATCTTTATTGTAATGGTGATGGAGTGCCAAGCAGCAGGGTTGGAGAGACAGGTGGGGCCACAAAGTAAAGAGAGGTGTGTGTTGCACAAAGAGAGTGGAATCTCTGGTGGGCACTGGGAAACTATTTCCAGAAAACCTATGCTACTCAGACTGCAAAACTGCATTAGTCTGTTAGAAAGGAATAATGGCAGTCATTCCCTAAATGATTAGTCTGCTCAGGTAGCCATAACAAAACACCATGGACTGGGTAGCTTAAACAACAGACATTTATTTTCTCACAGTTTTGGAGGCTGAAGTGTGAGGTCAAGATGCCTGCAGGGTTAGTTCCTGGGGAAGCCTCTCTTCCTGGCTTGCAGACTGCATCTTCCTTC
This sequence comes from Smutsia gigantea, assembly GCA_032199065.1. Lineage (NCBI taxonomy): Eukaryota > Metazoa > Chordata > Mammalia > Pholidota > Manidae > Smutsia > Smutsia gigantea. Next base: position 108,416 of record JAVSCE010008247.1, on the reverse strand, counting down.
TGTGTCCGCACATGGCTTTTTCTTCTGGAAAATGAGAGAGCTCTCCTATCTCTACCTCCTTACAAGGACAGGCATCCTACTGGATTAGGGTCCTACCCTTACAACCTCATTTACCTTTAATTTTTTCCAAGTACAGTCACATTGAGGGTTAGGGCTTCAGCATGAGAATTTTGGGAGGCACAATTCAGTCTGTAATACCTAATATGTTGAACAACTATGTTAATGAATGTAATTTTCTCAATTAAGTTTTCTTCCATCTGTACCATCGACTCCATCTCTACTAGAACCTACTCTGATTTAGTGCAATGTATACTTAATTATCTGAACCTCATATTGTGTTTCATGTTCTTATTCATATTGTACTTTGCCTTCCAAATATTTCATAGCCTGCACAAGTTCAAGAGTTTAGCATCTCACTACTGCTTTTTATGTATTTTCTTTTTGAGCAAAAGGCAAAAACGCTTCTAGGTTCTTCTTTCTCCAGGGACAGTACCTGCGGTGTAAACAAGATTTTCCAGCCATTAACAAGGATTCCCCTGGCAATATATTAGAGGTCTGTCTCAAAATATAACTATTTTATATTTAAAATCAATAAAACTGAAATCTTTAGTATCATATAATTTTTTAAATGGGAGGAACTTTAGTTCATCTAGGTCAAAACTTTCTCCAGAAACCATTTTCTACAGTGTTTGCATTGATACATGTACAGATTTTATTCAGAACAGATTTAAAAAGTGAAGTTGATTCCAGTTTCTGAAAACAAAAACAGAAGAGTGATCTATGTAGCCAATTGTTAAAAATACATTAATACATACGTAATTTCTGTCACTCATGGACCACTGCTATAAACATTTTATGATACATAATTTTCTGGTTTCTAGGTAGTATATTTTCTCTTTTTTTAATCTTTAAAATGGACTCCTATTTATATATGGGAAAAAAGTTTAAAATCATACTGTGCAGAAGAATCCAGAAAGAAAAATACAGAGCTTCTATTTACACTGTACATCCCTAGGGCTTTTGGATAGCTATTAAAAAAAGTTTTAAAACAGATTGAAAATGAGTTTGTGACATATCCATTTGGCTATCTTTCATTAATAATCATGACAAATGACTGTGGCCTTAATTATAGTAACATGGGGAAGCAGCTGAGACAAGAGATAAAGTATGATTATTATAGTTTCCTGAAAATAAGCAGTTATGTAGACCTTGTTAAGTGAATCTGGTGATAAATTCCTAGTGCTTTTTTGGATCCATCTATTTTACTACTACAATGAAGTATATTATTACTTAAGTGATAGGTAAATCTCAAGTATGGCCATGCTAGTGAATGCGTCTAACATACTCTGGGTACTAGAATTTGACATTGAAAAAATCTATTTTTAGAAGCCAGTTCTGACACTTTTGATAAATGACTAAAATTCAAACAGGCACCAACCCAATTAATCTAGTCTAGACTGTCTACAACAGATATTGATCCAATTGTGTGGGGAGGGGTTTTCTGGACATGATGAAGATGACAATATATTAGATCACAATGGATTTTCTTAGAAAATAAAGTGACTTTGAGTGAATTATAACCTCTAAACGTGTAAGAATTGATTACTGATTTAAGAGTAAACTCTAATTTTATATATTTCATGAAACGTGAAATAATGAAATCGAGAAATGAACTGATCTGTGCAATGAGATAATAACAGTAGCTATCTCATAACATTTTTAAGATGATTAAATTACGTAATTTATGTGAAGGCTTTTAGAAAGCAGTGGCACATTACTACTCATTCATTCATTTGATTTTTTAAATTCAATTCCAACATATTTATAGGTTTCTAATGTTCCTACAGTTGTTATTGCTAGATTCCAGGAAATATAAAGGTGATGTACCAACGCTGTAACAAATAGCACCGCTCCCACAGGATGTAAAAAGAAGCAGCTGATTTCTTTCGCATGTAAAAGTTCAAAGAGATTTTAGTAAGTAAGGGCGGTCTGTTTCCGGCAACTGTTTAGAAACCCAGGCTGTCTGGCATTTTGCAATTTAAACTTTTGGTTTCCAAATTCATCATGGAGCCATTTCCTTCCCCCTCAAACAGAAGGGAGATATAAAATGGAATTTTGTGTAGGTGGTTTAGATGGACAAGGTGTGCGAGTGGCTCGTATTGCTTCTGTTCACATATCACGAGACAGGACTGAGTCACATGACCTCACCTAACTGCAAAGGGGCTGGTCACGTAGCCCAGCTTTATCCTGGGAGTAGAGCAGAACGCGGGTATTGAAAAAGAGCGGTCTCCACCACAGGTGACAAAATAATACTAAACACCCATGAGTGTGGGTCTTAAATTCCAGTGGTTTTATAGACAATTGCAGGTACAATGTAATAAATATTTTGAAAAGGAAAATATAGGGAACCATCGGAGGCCATGGAGGGTGGGAGAGTGCCCAACACTGCTTCAAAGTTCAGGGAAGAGTTTTTCAAAATAACATATATTTAACCTGAAAATTGGAGGATTGTAGCTTTATTACAAGCTGTTGGGGTGGTTTATGTGGCAGAGTAAGTGTAGGCCATGGCATTTTAGAAGATCGTTGGGGAACTCATAGTGATCAGGTGTTTCTGCACTGGGCAGAGAAGACAAGCAATGTTGGGACGTATTTGGAGGAGTCAGCACAGACAAGCACTCTAAGAGCCCATTAAGTGACGTTAAGGATTGTAGACTTTATCCTAAGACCTTACATTTGCTTCTATCGGCCTGTTTTCCTTGGTTTATTGGATTTAGAGCTGAACAGTGAAAAGTGGGCTCGATCTAGGTGTAGCTCATTGTGAAGGAATCCCAAATGCCCACCTAACCAAGAAGGCCTCCTCTGACGGTCCTGCACTCTGCTTGTTGGGCCTATAATTGCCTGTATTTTGTTTTAAGACATAATCTCTGAAAAAATAATTGAAAAGCAACTATGCTACAAACACTTGATCTTCTTTCATCCCTTATTACCTAAGCGTGAGTTATGGGAACGCCTGCCAGGTCACTTTTGACTGTAGGAGGAAGAACTGAAAAAATGCACTGCTGCTGGAGAGGGTACCTGGGGTGAAAAGCTGCAGAGGATGTCTTAGAGATAGAAATTGATGAGTGGGCTGTGGTGGCTAGAGGGATCACAGTGTGTGAGAAGATTCATCTTCAAAATTTTCTCTAAAACCTATTTTGTGCAGTGTGGGCATTTCCCTGGAAAGCAGCTAGGGCCAGTTGTTTTGCATACAGGTTTTAGAGTAAGTCTGCCTGGGTTTAGTCTATACTACATTACTAGCTATAGGCCTTGGGTAAGGTACTTGTTTGTAAACAATAATAATGCCTATCTCACAGATAGTTGTTAGCATGCATGAAAAGATGTTTCCAGAATACTTACACAGTGCCTGGCTACATACTAAGCATTCAGTAAATATGACCTGTTATTATTATTATTATCATCATCACCATCACCATCTTCCCCATCTTTGACCATCAGGATACACTGCCCCAGCAGTTTAGCAGTCAGGATCTATAATATACATATACCTTATTACTTAAATAATGAAGGAAATAATAAATGATCTGTCCACGTAAGTAATGCTAAATTCAAAGCATTTATTTAGGAGATAACTTGTTTTCACTTGTAACCTCTGCTGTCAAAACCCTGAACTCACATGGGAAGATCCTCAAAAAAAACAAAACAATGCTGACCGTTGTAGTATGTCTTTTCTCCTTGTTTAAATTACTTTTGGGGCTCCTTCAGAGTGAATCAAAGTAATTATGATGACAGCCAAGGATATTTGAAGGATTTTCTTTGCAAAACTGGACCACCATAGAGAATAGTAGCCTATGTTTTCTTGTCTCATGGACACATTTATTCCTCAGCACCAAACTGAAAAGAGAATCATTAGAGTTGAATCCCTTGAGTTCTGCTTCTAACATTTACTCATATTGACTGAAGGCTTTTGTATTCATGATACAATTCAATATTCAATATATGGGACCAGATAGTCCATATGGATTATCTCAATAGCATAAATGTAGGCATATTTCCATTATCTCAATTAATAGAGAAGAGAATTTAGGGAAAAAAATTGATGGGTGAAAAAGTGTGATTTGAACATTTACATTTTTACTGTTTACAATAATGTATTTTAAAAGGCTATTTTTCTTCCCCTGGTATATGAAATACTTCCTAGCCATTTGCTACTGATTCTCTTTTAAGTTTCTTTTAGGCAATTCATCTTCCTGTCCTTTCTTCTTTAACTTTATTCTGCCTAAATTCAGCTGCTCTCTATTTTTCTAGCACTATTGCCATGTGTTTGTTTATTCAATGATTATTTATCAACTGTACATTACATAAACTATATAAAATGTTTTGATGAATTCTTATGTACAAAGAAGCAACCCCTGGCACATGAATTATTATTCTCACTTTCTGAGCTGTGCCTTCTTTCTCTTAGCATAATATTTCCAAGTCTCATCCACGTTGCAGCATGTACAGTCGACTTGTGAATAATGTAGAGGATAAGGGCGTCAAACGCCTGCACAGTAAAAAATCCACATATAACTTTTGACTCTCCTAAAACTTAAGTACGAATTGCCTACTGTTGACTGAAATCACTATCAGTAAAAAAGTGGATAAACACATGTTTTGTTTGTTACATGTATTATATACTGTATTCTTAAAGTAAGCTAGAGAAAAAAAATATATTTTTAAATTGTTGAAAATCTCCAAAAAATGTTTCATTGTATTTATTGAAAATAATCTGCATATAAGTGGACCTGTGTGATACGAACCCATGTTGTTCAAATTTCAACTGTATTAGTACTTTATTTCTTTATATGGTAGTGTTCCATTGTATCAATAGACTACATTTGTTTATCCATTTTTCAGTTGATGGACATTTGGATGGTTTCCACTTTGGGGCTATTATTTTTTTTATTAAGGTATCATTGATATACAATCTTATGCTCAGATTTCACATGAGCAGCATAGTGGTTACTACATTCTCCCCCCATTATTAAGTCCCCCCAACACACACCATTACAGTTACTGTCTATCAGCATAGTAAGATGCTATAGAGTCACTATTTGTCTTCTCTGTGCTATACTGCCTTCCCCATGCCCCCCTTATATTATGTGTGCTAATCATAATACTCCTTGATCCCTTTGTCCCTCCCTTCTCACCCACCCTCCCTAACCTCTTTCCGTTTGGTAACTGCTAGTCCATTCTTAGGTTCTGTGAGTCTGCTGCTGTTTTGTTCCTTCAGTTTTTACTTTGTTCTTATACTCAGCAGATGAATGAAATCATTTGATATTTGTCTTTCTCCGCCTGGCTTATTTCACTGAGCATAATACCCTCTAGGTCCATTCATGTTGTTGCAAATGGTAGGATTTGTTTTCTTCATATGGTTGAATAATATTCCATGGTGTATATGTCATCCATTCATCTACTGATAGACACTTAGGTTGCTTCCATGTCTTAGCTATTGTAAATAATGCTGTGATAAACATAAGGGTGCATATGTCTTTGAATCTGTGATCTTGTTTTCTTTGGGTAAATTCTGAGCAGTAGAATTCCTGGGTCAAATGGTATTTATATTTTTAGTTTTTTGAGGAACCTCCATACTGCTTTCAACAATGGTTGAACTAATTTACATTCCCACCAACAGTGTAGGAGGGTTCCCCTTTCTCCGCATCCTCAACAACATTTGTTCTTGCTTGTCTTTTGGATGGTGGCCATCCTAACTGGTGTGAGGTGATACCTCCTTGTGGTTTTAATTTGCATTTCTCTGATGATTAGCGATGTGGATCATCTTTTCATGTGCCTCTTGGCCATCTGAATTTCTTCTTTGGAGAAGTGTCTGTTCAGATCCTCTGCCCATTTTTTAATTGGGTTATTTGCTTTTGGGTGTTGAGGTGTGTGAGTTCTTTTTATATGTTGGATGTTAACACCTTATCAGAAAAGTTGTTAATGAATATATTCTCTCATACTGTAGGATGCCTTTTTGGTCTACTGATGGTGTCCTTTGCTTCTCAGTCTGATGTTGTCCCATTTTTTCATATTTGCTTTTGTTTCCCTTGCCTGGGGAGATAGGTTCATGAACAAGTTGCTCATGTTTATATTCAAGAGAGTTTTCCCTATGTTTTCTTCTAAGAGTTTTATGGTTTCATGACTTATATTCAGGACTTTGATCCCTTTCGAGTTTACTTTTGTGTTTGGAGTTAGACAGTAGTCCAGTTTCATTCTCTTGCATGTAGCTGTCTAGTGTTGCCAACACCAGTTATTGAAGAAGCTTTCATTTCCCCATTGTATGTCCATAGCTCCTTTATCGTATATTAATTGGCCATATATGTCTGGGTTTATATCTGGACTCTCTATTCTATTCCATTGATCTATGGGTCTGTTCTTGTACCAGTACCAAATTGTCTTTATTACTGTGGTTCTGTAGTAGAGCTTGAAGTTGGGGAGCATAATCCCCCCTGCTTTATTCTTCCTTCTCAGGATTGCTTTGGCTACTCGGGGTCTTTCGTGGTTCCATATAAATTTTAGAACTATTTGTTCTAGTTCATTGAAGAATACTGTTGGTATTTTGATAGGAATTGCATTGAATCTCTAGATTGTTTTAGGTAGGATGGCATTTTTGATAATATTAATTCCTCCTACTATGAGCATGGAATATATTTCCATTTATTGGTGTCTTCTTTGATTTCTCTCAAGAGTGTCTTGTAGTTTTCATGGTATAGGTCTTTCACTTCCTTGGCTAGATTTATTCCTAGGCATTTTATTCTTTTTGATGCAATTGTGAATGGAATTGTTTTCCTGATTTCTTTTTTTGCTAGTTCGTTGTTAGTATATAGGAATGCAACAGACTTCTGTGTATTAATTTTGTATCTTGCAACTTTGCTGAATTCAGATATTAGTTCTAGTAGTTTTGAAGTGGATTTTTAGGGTTTTTTATGTATAATATCATACCATCTGCAAGCACTGACAGTTTAACTTCTTCCTTACCAATATAAATGCCTTTTATTTCTTTGTGTTGTGTGATTGTCGTGGCTAGGACCTCTAGTACTATGCTGAATAAAAGTGGAGAGAGTGAACATCCTTGTCTTGTTCCCGATCTTAAAGGAAAAGCTTTCAGCTTTTCACTGTTAAGAATGATGTTGGCTGTGGGTTTGTCATATATGGCCTTTATTATATTGAAGTACTTGTCATCTGTACCCATTTTGTTGAGAATTTTTATCATGAATGGATGTTGAATTTTGTCAAATGCTTTTTCAGCATCTATGGAGATGATTATGTGATTTTTGGCTTCTTTTTCTTGATGTAGTTGATGATATTGATGGATTTTAGAATATTGTAGCATTCTTGCATCCCTGGAATAAATCCCACTTGATCATGATGGATGATCTTTTTTATGTATTTTTGAATTTGGTTTGCTAATATTTTGTTGAGCATTTTGCTTCTATGTTCATCAGGGATATTGGTCTGTAATTTTCTTTTTTTGTGGTGTCTTTGCCTGGTTTTGGTATTAGAGTGATGCTGGCTTCATAGAATGAGTTTGGAAGTATTCCCTCCTCTTCTGCTTTTTGGAAAACTTTAAGGAGGATGTGTATTATGTCTTCTCTAAATGTCTGATAAAATTCAGTAGTGAAGCCATCTGGTCTGGGGGTTTTGTTCTTGGGCAGTTTTTTGTTTACCGTTTCAATCTCATTGCTGGTAATTGGTCTGTTCAGATTTTCTGTTTCTTCCTGGGTCAGTCTTGGAAGGTTGTAATTTTCTAGAAGGTTGTCCATTTCTTCTAGATTATCCGGTTTGTTAGCATATTGTTTCTCAGAGTATTCTCTAATAAATCTTTGTATTTTAGTGGTGTCCATAGTGATTTTTCCTTTCGCATTTCTGATTCTGTTTATGTGTGTAGCCTCTCTGTTTTTCTTGATAAGTCTGGCTAAGGGTTTAACTATTTTGTTTATTTTCTCAAAGAACTAGCTCCTGGTTTTATTAATTATTTCTATTGTTTTATTCTCAATTTTCTTTATTTCTTCTCTTATCTTTATTATGTCCCTCTTTCTACTGATTTTGGGCCTCATTTGTTCTTCTTTTTCCAGTTTCATTAATTGTGAATTTAGACTGCTCATTTGGAATTGTTATTCCTTCTTTAAATAGGCCTGAGTTGCTGTATACTTTCCTCTTAGAATTGCCTTCTCTGTGTTCCACAGAAGTTGTAGCATTGAGCTGTTGTTTTCATTTGTCTCCATATATTGCTTGATCTGTGTTTTAATTTGGCCATTGATCCATTGATAATTTAGGGACATGTTGTTAATCCTCCATGTGTTTGTGGGCCTTTTCATTTTCTTTTCACAATTTATTTCTAGTTTCATATCTTTGTGATATGAGAAGTTTTTGTTACAATTTAAATCTTTTTTTAATTTAGTGAGGCTCTTTTTTGGCCTGGTATGTGACATATTCTGGAAAATGTTCCATGTGCGTTTGAGAAGAATGTGTATCCTGTTGCTTTTGGGTCGTGTGTTCTATAGATGTCTGTTAGGTCCATCTGTTCTAGTGTGTTGTTCAGTGCCTCTGTGTCTTTACTTATTTTCTGTCTGGTTGATCTGTCCTTTGGAGTGAGTGGTGTGTTGAAGTCTCCTAAAATGAATGCATTGCATTCCATTTCTCCCTTTAATTCTGTTAGTATTTGTTTCATGTATGTAGGTGATCTTGTATTGGGTACATAGATATTTATAATAGTTATATCTTCTTGTTGGACTGACCCTTTTATCATTATGTAATATCCTCCTTTGTCTCCTGTTACTTTCTTTGTTTTGAAGTCTATTTTGTCTGTTGAAGTACTGAAACTCCTGCTTTTTCCTCACTATTAATTGCATGAAATATCTTTTTCCATCCCTTTACTTTCAGTCTTTGTATTTCTTTGGGTTTGAAGTGAGTCTCTTGTAGGCAGCATATAGATGGGTCTTGTTCTTTTTATCCATTCAGTGACTCTATGTGTTTTTTTGGTGCATTCAGACCATTTACATTTAGGGTGATTATAGATAGGTGTGTACTTATTGCCATTGCAGGCTTTAGATTCATGGTTACCAAAGGTTCAAGGGTAATTCCCTTACTATCAAAGAGTCAAATTTAACTCACTTCTTATGCTATTACAAACACAAGCTAAAGGTTCTTTTTTTTTTTTTGGTCCTTTTTCTTTTTCTTCCTCCTCCATTCTTTGTGCGTTATGAATCATATTCTGTACTCTTTGTCTATCCTTTGGGTGACATCTATTTAGTCTTTGGAATACTTCTATCTATAGGAGTCTCTCCAAAGTGCTGTAGAGGTGGTTTGTGATGTGTAAATTCTCTCAACTTTTGCTTGTCTGAGTATTGTTTATCCCTCCTTCAAATTTAAATGATAACCTTGCTGGGTAGAGTATTCTTGGTTTGAGGCCCTTCTGCTTCACTGCATTAAATATATCATGCCACTCCCTTCTGGCCTGTAAGGTTTCTGCTGAGAAGTCTGATGATAGCCTGATGGGTTTTCCTTTGTAGTTGATCTTTTTTCTCTCTCTACCTGCTTTTAATAGTCTGTCCTTATCCTTGATCTTTGGCATTTTAATTACTATATGTGTTGGTGTTGTCTTCCTTGGGTCCCTTGTGTTGGGAGATCTGTGCACCTCCATGGCCTGAGAGATTATTTTCTTACCCCGATTGAGGAAGTTTTCAGCATTTATGTCTTCAAAGACACTTTCTACCCATTTTTCTCTCTCTTCTTCTTCTGGTACCCCTATAATGTGAATATTGTTCCGTTTGGATTGGTCACACAGTTGTCTTAATATTCTTTCATTCCTAGAGATCCTTTTTTCTCTCTCTCCCACAGTTTCTTTATATTCCTATTCTCTAATTTCTGTTTCATCTACCATCTCCTCTACCTCATCTAATCTACTTATAAATCTCTCCATTTTTTGTTTCATTTCAGCTACTGTATTTTTCAAGGTGTCTATCTCCCTCTTGAATCATCCCTTAGGTCTTGAATATTTTTCTGTAGCTCCATTTGCATGCTTGTGAATTTTATTTTGAATTCTTTTTTCAGGAAGATTGGTGATTTCAGTTTCACTTAGCCCTCTTTCTGGTTTTTGAGAGATTTTAGATTGAACAAGGTTCTTTTTCCTTTGCATAATCTTATTGGCTAATGAGAAATATTAGGTTTGTGTTGACGGCACCCTCTAGTGCCCAGAAGCCCTGCTCTTTTGAGCTTCCCAGCACCTGGAGCAATGGTAGTGGTGACATGTGAGTGGTGCCAGTGCCTACGCTTAAAAGCGAGCTCTTTCCTGCTTCCCTGCCATAGAGGCCGCCTCCACTGTCAGGGCCAGTGAGCCACATGCAGGGAGCAGCCTCTTCGTTAAGGCCCTAAGCTGCTGAAGTCAGGGTTTCCCTCCTGCTGGCCTGGAGTGATAGTGGGGGCTGCAGTTGAGCAGCGCTGGGGCCTGCCAGGAGGACAGAGCCCTCTCCTGCTTCCCAGCCATGGTGCCTGCCTCTGCTGACAGGCCCATTTAGCTGTGCGTGCAAAGAGCAGGCTCTGCGTTAAGCTGTGTAGTTGCTGTAGGTGGGGCTGCCCTCCAGCTGGCATGGCAGAATGGCAGGGGTGCAGGTTTGCTTTCAGGTTCTTGAAGGGAGGAAGGAGCACCAGGCTGCTTATCGTGGTGGTGGGCCTTAGGGCTGCATTGCCAGCCAGGGGATGGAGTGCCTGAAACTCCTGAAAGTTCCTAACCTACTTGACTGAGTGTGCCGGGATGATTTTGTCCAGCTGTTCCTTCTCCAGAGCAGCAAGCTCTGTGTAATCCTTGCCCCTTTAACAGCCCTCTCACTGTTGGGAAGTCTTTCAAAGGGCCTGCCTTTCTTTTGTCCCAGAGCAGCTGGTTTTGGGTACCAGTTTGCCACAATCGGCTGGAACTTCAGTCTCTGACTGCTTTTCAACCCCTGTAATCTCCACAGCACCATGCAATGTGGGTTTGTGCTCCCAGAGTAGATTTCTAGGGCTGGGTATTTAGCAGTCCTGGGCTTCTACTCCCACCCTGCTCTGTTTCTCTTCCTCCTGCTGGTGAGCCGAGGTGGAGGGAGTGCTCATGTCCTGCAAGGTTGCAGCTTTGTTACTTTACCTTTTTCTGTGATGTAGATTTTCTGTTCTTTTTTCCCAGATTTAGACTGGCTGATGCAATCTTTGTTGCTGGTCACTCTTTTAGGAATAGTTGTATTTGCTGTATTTTCTTATTATATATGGTTTTGGGAGGAGATTTCTGCCTCACTTCTCATGCCACCATCTTTTTTCTGTACCACTTTTGGGCTATTATGAATAATGCTTCTATGAATATCCATGTGCAAGCTGTTGTGTTGAAGTTTTTTTTTTCATTTTCTTGGTTATATATTTAAGAGTGGAATTGATGGGTGTATGATAACTACATTAACCTTTTCAGGAACTATACTAGTCATTTTAATTATTAAATTTCAATCTAATTGAAAAATCAAGCCTCATGCTTATTTTAAATCTCATCTGTGTCCTCTACACTACATCCCAGCACTTGCCAGTCATGATGGGGCACTTCGAGTAGAGAGGCAGCATGATGCACTTGTCCTCCTCCTACCTCTCCCACACTGGCTATGTGTGTCTGTGTGTCTCTGTGTGTTTGAGAGGACCATGAGATGGTACTCTTTCCTTCTCTTTGAGAATTCTATGAAGTCTGTGGTATTCAGGATTGGCAGAAAGGAAGATGAGAGCTAGGAAAAATGCATCTCTACCTAAAATCCTTTCTCGTAGGGGAGCTACAAGTCCATCTCAGTTGCTCTTGTTTCTCTGGCTAATTCCCAGTTGCTTATGACCCTCTTGCCTGCCCAGGATGTTGGAGATGTGGCTATATTTTGTCCTTTCTTTTTACCCTCCAGCTCTCAGAATGGGCAGTGCACCCACAGCTTCTTGCTGCTAGATCTCATTACCAGGTGACCCCCCTTCCTGGTTAAACTTTAACTCCTGGAAATTCATCCAGGGCTGCTATGACGAGTGTCATATTGCAGGCTCCTCCACACAGTCACAGAATTTTCTCTACCCTACGATTCTTTGTCCACTATTCAGGGATAGTTTCAGAGCAGCCTAAGCATATAAAAACTGAGGAGCCAGCTGTCAGTCTCCCCAGTTGCTAGGGATTCTCCTGGAATTCCTTCTCCCTTGACTTGAGGGGTTTATCACTTCTCCCCTGGCTTCTCTAAGTAGGAAGGAGGATACAGGTGGTGGTGCTGGCACAGTTGTAGTATCTGAGTGACTTGAAGTCTATTCTGTTATCTCTTAGAACAGTAAAGCAATAGTAGAGGTCTTTCACCATCTCTGTTTTATTTATTCCTAAGTATTTTATTCTTTTTGATGCAATTGTAAATGGGATTTTTTAATCAAAATTTTTCTTTCTGATAGTTTGTTATTAGTGTATAACACAACCAATTTTTGTATGTTGACTTTGTATCCTGCAGCTCTACTAAATTCATTTATTAGTTCTAACAGTTTTTTGGTGGAGTCTTCAACATTCAGAACCTTCTCCAGGGAAGGGAACACCAGCAATAAGACACTAATACATTCTGAGATGGCTTTGTGGTGCCGAACTCTTGTATCTATTCTGAATCTTTTTCTTAGCTTTTTAAAAAATGCCTAGACTTAATTCTTATATGTTCTCTACATTTCAAAGGAGGCTTTGTACATCCTGTCAATTTGTGTTTTCATAAAATCCAAGGGCTTTCCTGGTTATGGACTTTTTCTTCTATTAATGAGGCACATCACCTTCTTTTAATCACTTCTCTCCATACCTCCTCTGTTAAATGAAGAGATGAAGCTGGTGGTTTCAAAGTTGCTTCTCAATCTCAGGTTTCTAGAAGTTTTGCCTAGCTCCACAAATGCTCCTGCTTTCTAAAAATTAATCTCTCATGACTCTTCCAGTGAGCTAGTACTTTTAATTATTTCCCAAGTAGTTACATTTACCTATAAAATATGCATTGTAATACTCAGAGATATTTTGGAAATGTGTAATTTTCCTTTAGAGTATCCTGGAGGAAAATGAGCAGTAATTCCATTTTCATTCTACACAAAGATTTCATAAATGTTCTAAGTGTTTTATGTTAGTCTGCATTTTGAATAGTTAAGCAAAAATCCTTGGTAAGGAAGTTTTAGTTATCACATACAGTGATGTAGTTGATTATCTAAAATATTCAGTGTTTTGAAAACTAGCTCTTTAAAGTGTCATCATTTCACATGCAGTCACGATATAAAGGTAGTGTTTGTTTAAAATGTTTCTCTTTTTGGCTTTTAAAAATGTATTTTAAAGATACAAACAAATTTTTCCCCTGTGAAGCCATTTCCTTACAATATTATGAGATGCAAAACTTATGAAATATAAAACTTGGCTGGATTTTCAAAAACACACATAAATCATCCATCATACTGCTGTGTACTGCTTGAAATTTTGTCAATGAATGCATTTTTCAGAGCAGAGACTGCAACGTTCTTTGTGGTCACTATCCAAAACCTTAAGAACAATGGGGTTAACTTAAATATCAGGTATTATTTTTTCAATTCTTGTAACATATCTTAGTATTACCAGGGGGAAAAAAAGACCCTGAAAATACTTAAGGATCTGAGGATGAGTTGAACAATATAGTCTGAATTGAACATTTTAACATATTAATTTTAATTAATATATTTTGCATCACATAATTTGTTTTGATCATAGAAATAATTTTTAGAAGTAATATTTGTTCTTTCCATGTTTACATGTCTTTGATCAGCTACTTCAGCAGAAGTTGCATTTCTGTTTCTGACCTGTTTTCTTCTCTTATATTCTGGATTGGGAAATAGGAGTTGTGTGGTGCTATCCCTGAGGACTTTCATTATGTGATATTCCACACAGTTGATACTTTCCTAACTTCTTGTTTTGATGTCTGTCTGAAAATTTCATATTTTCTCTTGTGAAATATATTAGTAATTTTACTGAATCCCAGAAACTAATACAGTAAAAAGCTTTCTTATTTTAGAATGCAATCAACTCATGACTTTCCTCAATTTCAATTTTTTTTATTACAGTGGCAATTAAAAATAGTTCCAGCTAATAAAAACAGAAAATACATTTTAAGGGGTAAACTCGCATTCTGCTGTGGCTTTCCAGGAAGACCAAGGGGGAAAACATTTATTATGAAATATTATTTGTTAGATTCTGTGCTCAGTACTCTGTTATTATCTCATTAATTTTCACAACAATACTATATGCGTAGTTTTTTTATAGATGGGGAGACTGAGCTTCATTACAGCTATAAAAATCTGTGTCCCACGGCTGCAATTGATAAAGTCAGAACAGCAAAGAAAAAATACAAGAGGCCAAGATGGAAAAAATTAATGTTCTGAGAAGGTAACCAGGATCCAACCTAGTGTCAAGAGGTTTTGAGTACATATAATTATCAAATGAGAGGAAAAAAATGTATACTTCCTTTAACAAATAGGAATATTGCTTCATAGAGCTTTTCCGAAAAACCCTATCCATTTTGAAATAATAATGAAAATTTAGAGGTATCCTTGGGGTGCTAGGAATTATATGAATAATATGTAATTTTTGCTGAGATGTCCTAGGAGATGGGATGCTGGCTTTTGTAGGTGCTGCTTGGCTGTTTGAGAGGTATGTTCAAAGAGTGTATATCCAAGACGGCATGTGGAGCCTGCTAACACCCATCTAACAACATCTAATACTCAGTTTTTGCAGTCATTCATGAAATGAACCTCGATGAGCTCTGTAGGCACTTTGCAGGCAGTTTCCACTTTTAGTTGTTCCCACGTTATACCACTCTGGTCCATCAGCACCATCTAATGTAAACCTGAGTTCAAGTTCTGGTTCTCTTTACAAACTCATTCAAAGAGGATCTCATGGACAGAAGCAGATGTGATGCATTCTGTTTCTAACATCAGGCACAAGTGATATGGAGCAGTGGCTGATGACTGTCTACTGAGTCACCACACAAAACAGGGAAATAGCTGATCAGGACATGTACCAGGGACTGTCTCTTTGGACATGTGACAGGGAACTGAGCAGAGCATGTATTGGCCAATCAGATCCATCTTGTACCACTCACTTTTGTGGATTCTTATGAAAGGAAATCTGGTGGCTGAAGTCTTAGAAAGGAACCTGAAGAGATCCACAGTAAAGGTCCTCTTTAAACTCTGTTTTAGGCTTATGACTTTAGAAAACGAGAAAGGCTATGGGACCCGAATACCTGCTGAGAGGGCAATGTTGGAGAATGGATTTGGGCATTTCTGGGAAGGATTGAAATTAATTTTTCTAATTTCACGGAACTGAATCGATGAAACATGTTCAGCTTCCCTTCCATTCTCCTTACTCCATCCCCAAGGAAAGGAAGTTCTGCTGTGTTAAGTCACACCTGAGGGCTTTTCACTGGCCTCCGTGTGAGTGATGGCTCACAGTCATGCCTTAAAAAGGCCCATCTGGGGCATGCACACACATTCATCCCCATGCCCTTTAGTTCCCTAGGGACTGCTATCCAGAAGGAAAAAGTTCCAATTATCTCTTTATCTTTGCATCTAGTTTGTTCTTGGCCCAGTATATAAAAGACTTGAACCTAATCCTTCATTGGAGGAATAATTTCTGACTCCTTGAATTGCTCAGATTTTCTGAGTCTCTTTTTGTGCCTCTGCATGTCTCTTCCTTGCCTTTACTCTTTTTCTCCATTCCGTCTCTCAGCAAATGTTCTAGGGGCTCTGGCTCCTCTCTAGGATGGTCACAGAAGAAAGCTCTTTACTTTGGGGCATTCTCTTGTTCTCTCTGTTGCTCTCTGCCTCTCTCAGTCTCTCTGCCTCCCTTTCTCTTATTCTCACTTTCTTTCAGCTCTGTTGCTGGGATAAGCATTATATATCCCAGTGGAGTGGTTAACAACTAAAACTTGGATTTGGGTATTAGGGTGGAAAGAGAGGAAATAAGACTGTGACTCAAGGCCACTTATACTCACTTTGCACAGGTAAAAGGAATCCTCCCTTGTCAACACTGTATCAGATATCTATGCAGGACCTTTGGGCCAAAGCCTGAGCCGGTAATAGAGAATTTGGGGCTTTGCTTTTGTGCCTTTGTGTATAGCCTCACGGTGACAGGTGATTGGTTGAATGAAAGTCTCAGATATTCCTATATTCTCTGACAAATGCCATCATAACACCACTTTAAATGGCATGCTGATCCATATATATCAAACAAAATGGAGCTTGAATGTCAACTGTTCCAAGTCTATCATTTTATAGAAGATGAAACTGAGGGTCAGAGAAGATTATAATCTTATAATAAGGGGTTCTCATGCTTAGTAAGGTCAAGAATTGCTTAGCTTCACATAGCTCATGTTTTTCAGCAGGGTTTCAAATCTAGGTATTTTGCTGTAAACACTGAAGCCAGAAACTAATAGAGGATGTGCTTGTTCCTCATAATGGGAAATTGATAATTTTTCTCTCAGAATTTTAAATGTATTCTTAATAATTAAAAAAAATCCCATGTAATTATTATATAATCAAGATCTGCCTCTAAAAATATCACCTGATGGCCTTTAGAGAGGAGACAACTTCTCCTGCTTCTCCATCTCATTACATTAGAAACTTTATCAGAAAGAGAGGATAAGTATTCAGGGTACAAAGACTTTAGCAATCACGGCCTTTATATTCCCTCCCATGAATGTTAGAAGCTTTGTACTGATAATTAAAATACAAGGTTAATGGTTTTGAAACCTTAGAAAGAAAACATTTATTTTAACCCCTAATTACTGATTTAAAACAATCCCAAGTCCAGAAGTAGAGTCATCACTTTGTTATGTTTTCAATAGCTGTGTTTTGTGTTTATAATCACATTGGCCCTAACAAGTCTTTCTTAATTGGTTCAGTAAAAGAATAGAGGTACATTTAATACAGAAAATGTTCCATTCCCTTAAAGTGAAGTCATGAGATATCAGTCATCAGACGGAGATGGGTGGTAGGCATCATATCCTCCCCATGCTAGAGTAATCAATACCTAATTCCTGATGGGAGTGATAATTAATTTTGAAAAAATAACACCATCTAGCAGATCACTCTAATGTTGTTAATTAAGTTACATTAATTTGTTCAGCATAGATTTATAAATTTCTTTGAGTTTTATGTTCACATATTATTTAAGTATTTATTAAGAGCCAGTGAGAAAGTGTTTCCTTTAGAAATACATATATTAGTCAAATCTGACAATAGTGATCTAAGGAAGCAGCATGTCAGAAGATGAAATAAATACAGTTGCATCCATCCCAGACTTGATGGAATAGGACTCTTGGTTTCTTTTCCCATTCGATCCTTCTTTCTTTCTGTATGAATTCATGAATAGATTTATTCATGTTGATATATGCCAGGTATAGTACTTGATATAAAACAAGTCATTGCTTTTGTGAAGCTAAGTTATAATGAAGGTGACAGCCTTTAACACATAGTAGTAAGGTAATAAAGTGCTGTGAAGGAAATGAATACATACCTAGACAGACAATAATGATGCAGTGGTTGGGGTGAGGCCTCTTGTATGATGAAGGGCATTCTTGGCCAATAGAATTGCATGCACAGGGAACACAGTCCTGTGTGCTGGTGGCTCCATAGCAAGCAGTTTCTGATCATCCTTGACTTTATCACAGAAGTGATTTCAGCTCAACCAACAGACTCCACCAGGCAGTCATTTAATGCTATGCATATGGATAATTGGACTCCCCACAAAAGCCTGCTGTAGCTTTGCTTTTTAATCCAATATTGACAATGCTTCCTGCTTGCTAAATGCCTTGTGCTGCCCTTAAACGTAATAGTCTTTGTTTGTTTGCTTAAGAAAAAATTAAAGTATGTTTTGTATCACTCTGCCCTTCCATGATTCTCTTCATTCTCTGCCCAACCTAAGGGGTGGGAGTTGAAATAAGTAGCTTCCTCTTGTGAATTCCCATAGAATCCTGTGGATATCCTTCTGATAGCACTTGTCACATAGGATTGCTATTATTTCTTCTAACTGTGACCCCTTGAGTCCAGAGACCTCACATAGCAAGTGTCTGGTGCACAGTATGTATCCAATTTACATCTATTGGCTGAAGGAGTATCATAAACTCATATTCAACATGAACATCTGATTCTTTGAAGTGTATGGTTATAAAAAATCATTATGGAGGAGCACCCATACATAATTTTTGAAAGTGTTGACTCTCTACTTTTGGACTTGGGATTGTTTTAAATCAGTAATTAGGGGTTAAAATAAATATTTTCTTTCTAAGGTTTCAAAATCATTAACCTTGTATTTTAATTGTCAGTACAAATCTTCTAACATGCCCGGGAGGGATATAAAGGCAGTGATTGCTAAAGTCTTTATACCCTGAATACTTATCCTCTCTTTCTGACCCATAAAGTTTCTAATTTAATGAAATGGAGAAGCAGGAGAAGTTGTCTCCTCTCTAAAGGCCATCAGGTGATATTTTTAGAGGTAAATCGCCTGCAAGGTGAACCTTTCAGGGGAAAACAACTTTTTAAAAGAAATTGAATTGGGCCTCAGAGACACTGGCATGTGATGGATAGAGGTTCTATAAACTCAGTCACTTCCTTTGAACTCTGCAGAGTGAAGCTTCTGTGGGCATTTTATGGAGGTGAATTATGTTTGATAACAAATGGAATTGAAGTCTAACAGGGACAGGAGGACCTGGATTTTAGTCCTAACTCTGCCACTTTAATCTGAACAATTAATAACTCTGGAGGCTCATTGTCTCATCTTAAAAAATAGAAGATTGCATTGGAGGACATCTAATACTTCCACTAGCTTGAAATCCTGATAACTTTTAAAAAAATTTTATCAAAGGTACATTACAGTGGTTCAACAGCCCCCCTTCTTCTCCCCCTTCGGCCACTCTCTTCCCTCCCCCTTGGTAACCACTAGTCACTTCTCAGTGTCTAGGTTTCTACTACTGTTTTGTTCCTTCGGTTGTGTTTTGTTTTTATATTCCAAAAATAAGTGAAATCATATGGTATTTGTCTTTCTCTGCCTGCTTATTTAACTGAGTATAATACCCTCTAGATCTGTACATGTTGTTGCATATGGCAGGATTTCTTTTCTTTTTATGGCTGAATAGTATTTCATTGTGTATATATACCACATCTTCTTTATTCAGTCATTTATTGAGGGACACTTAGGTTGCTTCCATATCTTGGCTACTGTAAACAGTGCAGCTATAAACATAGGAGTGCATATATCTTTTTAATCGGGCATTTTGTCTAGGAGTGGAATTACTGGATCAAATGGTATTTCTATTTTTAGTACTTTGAAGAACACTTCATATTGCTTTCCACAGTGATTGAATCAATTTACAGTCCCACCAACAGTGTAGGAGGGTTCCTCTTTCTCCACACCCTCACCAGCATTTGTTATTTCTTCTCTTTTAGATAATGGCCATTCTAACTAGTGTGAGGTGATATCTTGTTGTGGTCTTAATTTCCCTTTCCTGATGATTAGTGATGTGGAGCATCTTTTCATGTGCCTGTTGGCCATTTGTATTTATTCTTTGGAGAAGTGTCTGTTCAAGTTCTCCACCCATTTTTTGATTGGATTATTTGCTTTTTGGGTGTTGAAGCATATGAGGTCTTTATATATTTTGGATGTTAACCCCTTATCAGATATGTTGTTTATGAATATATTCTTCTATACTGTAGGATGCCTTTTTGTTCTGCTGATGGTATCCTTTGCTGTACAGATTTTTGGTTTGATGTAGTCCCATTTGTTCATTTTTGCTGTTGTTTCCCTTGCTCGGAGATGTGTTCAGGAAAAAGTTGCTCATGTTTATATTCAAGAGATTTTTTTTTCCACTTCATCTCCCTACTGCTAGGCTCTCTAAGACAGCTGTTTTTGGGGACCTGAATCTCCCAAAGACTATGAGAATTGCTTTCTTTGTTCACTAGCTTGCTTCCTAATTTAGTTGAAGCTCTTGGGCTTTAAATATGAAGCAAGATGATGACCTAGATTATACTGCAGTATTTGAATTTAAGTGCAAATACCATGTTTGACATGTAAGCGCAGGATATCTTTATTCAAGAGATTTTTGCCTATGTTTTATTCTAAGAGTTTTATGGTTTCATGACTTACATTCAGGTCTTTGATCCATTTCAAGTTTACTTTTGCATATGGAGTTAGACAATAATTCAATTTCATTCTCTTACATGTAGCTGTCCGGTTTTGTCAACACCAGTTGTTGAAGAGGCTCTCATTTCCCCATTGTATATCCATGGCTCCTTTATCATACATTAACAGCCATAGATGTGCGGGTTTATATTTGGGCTCTCTATTCTATGCCACTGATCTATGGGTCTGTTCTTGTGCCAGTACCAAATTGTTTTGATTAGTGTGACTTTGTAGTAGAGCTTGAAGTTGGGGAGCATAATCCCTCCATCTTTATTCTTTCTCAGAATTGCTTTGAATATCAGGGCCTTTTGTGGTTCCTTATGAATTTTAAAACTATTTGTTCTAGTTCATTGAAGAATGCTGTTGGTATTTTGATGGAGATTGCATTGAATGTGTAAATTGCTTTGGGCAGGATGGCCATTTTGACAATATTAATTCTTCCTGTCCATGAGCACAGGATAGATTTCCATTTATTGGTGTCTTATTTAATTTCTCTCATAAGTGTCTTGTAGTTTTCAGAGTATAGGTCTTTCACCTCCTTGGTTAGGTTTATTCCTAAGTTGTTTTTTTTTGGTGCATTTTTAAATGGAGTTACTTTCCTGATTTCTCTTTCTGCTAGTTCATTGTTAATATATAGGAACACAACAGATTTCTATGTATTAATTTTGCATTGTGCAACTTTGCTGAATTCAGTTATTAGTTCCAGTAGTTTTTTGGTGGATTGCTTAGGGTTTTCTATGAATAATATGTTATCTGCAAATTGTGACAATTTAACTTCTTCCTTACCAATTTGGATGCCTTTTATCTCTTTGTTTTGCCTGATTGCTGTGGCTAGGACCTCCAGTACTATGTTGAATAAAAGTGGGGAGAATGGGGATCCTTGTCTTGTTCCTGATCTTAGAGGAAAAGATTTCAGATTTTCACTGTTAAGTATGATGGTAGCTCTGGTTTTGTCATATAGGGCCTTTATGATGTTGAGGTACGAACCCTATATACCCATTTTGTTGAGAGTTTGTATCATGAATGAATGTTGAGTTTGGTCAAATGCTTTTTCAGCACCTATTGAGATGATCGTGTGGTTTTTGTCATTCTTTTTGTTGATGTGGTGGATGATGTTGGTGGATTTTCTAATATTGTACCATCCTTGCATCCTGGAATAAATCCCACTTGATCATGATGGATAATCTTTTTGATGTACTTTTGGATTCGATTTGCTACTATTTTGTTGAGTATTTTTGCATCTATGTTCATCAGGGATATTGGTCTGTAATTTTCTTTTGTTGTGGTGTCTTTGTCTGGTTTTAGTATTAGAGTGATGCTGGCTTCATAGAATGAATTTGGAAGTATTCCATCTTTCTACTTTTTGGAATTCTTTTAGGTACTAGGTCTTCTTTACATGTTTGGTAGAATTTGGCTGTGAAGCTGTCTGGACTTATAGTTCTGTTTTGGGGGAGTTTTTTGACTACCAATTTGATTTCATTGCTAGGAATTGGTCTGTTCAGATTTTCTATTTCTTCTCGTGTCTGTCTTGGAAGGTTGATTTTTCTAGGAATTTGCCCATTTCTTCTAAGTTGTCAATTTTTTTGCATATGATTATTCATAGTATTTTATAATGATTCTTTGTATTTCTGCAGTATCTGTGTGAATATTCCTTCTTCATTTCTGATTCTGTTTATGTGTGTACTCTCTTTTCTTCATAAGTCTAGCTAGGGGTTTATCTATTTTGTTTTTTTTTCCTCAAAGAATGAGCTCCTGGTTTCATTGATTATTTTCTATTGTTTTATTCTTCTCTGTTTTGCTTATTTCTGCTCTGATCTTTTTTTTTTATGTCCCTCTTTCTACCAACTTTGGGTTTCATTTACTTTACTTTTTCCAGTTTCTTTAATTGTGATTTTAGTCTGTTTATTTGGGATTGTTCTCATTTCTTGAAGTAAGCCTGCATTTCTATGTACTTCACCGCTTCCCACAGATTTTGTGTTGTTGTGTTTTTGTTTCCATTTGTCTCCATGTCTGTTTGATTTCTGTTTTAATTTGTTCACTGATCCATTGATTATTTAGAAACATGTTGTTTAGTCTCCATGTGTTTGTAAGTCTTTTTGTTTTCTCTGTGTTCTTTATTTCTAGTTACACCATTGTGATCTGAGAAGCTGCTTGATGCAATTTCAATCTTTTTGAATTTATTGAGGCTCTTCTTGTGGCCTACTATGTGATCTATTCGGGAGAACGTTCCATGTATACTTGAGAAAAATGTGTATCCTGCTGCTTTTAGGTGGAGTGTTCTGTAGATATCTGTTAAGTCCATTTGATCTAATGTATTGTTTGTTGCCACTCTTTCCTTAGTTATTTTCTGTCTGGTCGATCTATTGATGTGAGTGATGTGTTAATGTCTTCTAAAATGAATGTGATGCAGTCTATTTCCTCCTTTAATTCTGTTAGTATCTGTTTCACATATGTAGGTGCTCCTATATTGAGAGCATAGATATTTATAATGGTTATATCCTCTTTTTGGACTGATCCCTTTATCATCATGTAGTGTCCTTCTTTGTCTCTTATTACTTTCCTTGTTTTGAAATCTATTTTGTCTGGTACAAGTACTGCTACTCCTGCTTTTTTTCTCCCTATTATTTGTATGAAATATCTTCTTCCGTCCCTTCACTTTTAGTCTGTGTAAATCTTTGGGTCTGAAATGAGTCTCTTGTAGGCATCATATAGATGGGTCTTGTTTCCTCATCCCTTCTGCCATACTCTGTATGTCCTGACTGGTGCATTCAGTCCATTTACATTTAGGGTTATTATTGATATATATGTACTTATTGCCATTTTATTAATTGTTTTCTGCTGTTTTTTTTTATATCTCTTCTCTGTCCCTTTCTTCTTCCCCTTATATTCTTCTCTTGTTATTGATGGTTTTCTTTATTGTTGTGGTTAGATTTTTCTCTCTATTTTAAAATTCATTTTTGTGTATGTGTTTTTATTGTAGGCTTTAGTTTTTTGGTTACCAAAGGTTCAAGGATAGCTTCTTTGCTGTATAATAGTCTATCTTAAGTTGCTGATTACTCTATTTCAAACACAATCTAAAGGTACTTTATTTTCCCTCTTCTTCTTCCTCTTCCACATTTTTCACATTAGATGTCATAATCTGCATTTTCTGTGTATCTTGACTGATTTTTTGTATAGTTGATTTTTCTTGTTTTGCTGTGTTTTGATTTCATACTTGTTTGGTAATTAGTTGGTCTACTACCGTTACTGTGGATTTATTTTCACTGGTGAAAGTTGTTTGGCCTTAGGGTCATTTCCATTTACAGCAATCCCTTTAACATATCCTGTAAGACTGGCTTAGTGGTGGCAAATTCCTTCAACTTTTGCTTATCTGGAAATTGTTTAATCCCTGCTTCAAATTTAAATGATAATCTTTCCAGGTAGAGGATTTTTGGTTAGAGGTCCTGTTTCAGTACATTAAATATATCATGCCACTCCCTTTTGGCCTGAAGAATTTCTGTTGAGAAGTCTGCTGATAGCCTGATGGGATTTCCTTTATAAGTTATCTTTTTTCTCTCTCTGGCTGCTTTCAACACTCCTTATCCTTGATCTTTGCCATTTTAATTATTTTATGTCTTGGGGTTGTCTTGCTGGGGTTCCTTTTGTTAGGGGATCTCTGGTTTCCATGATCTTAGTGTCTATTTCCTTTCACAGATTGGGAAAGTTTTCAACAATTATTTCCTTAAAGAGTCTTTCTATCACTTTGTCTTTCTCTTCTCCTTCTGGTACCCCTATTATGCAAATACTGTTTCATTTGGATTGGTCACAGATCTTTTATCATTCTTTCATTCCTAGAGATCCTTTTTTCTCTCTGTTCCTCAGCTTCTTTGTTTTCCTGTTCTCTAATTTCTGTTTCTTTTACCATCTCCTGCATGATATAATCTACTTTTAAATCCCTCCTTTGTATGTTTCATTTCAGATACTGTAGTTTTCAGCTCCAAGTGGCTTTTTCATAAGAGCCACTTTTTTTTTTAGGTTTTCTATCCTTTGTTGAAGTTCTTCCTGAGATCTCGAATACTTTTCTGTGAATCCTTGAGTATGTGTATGACTTTTATTTTGAAATCTTTATCAAAAAGATTGCTGGTCTCTGTTTCATTTAGCCCTCTTTCTCAGGTTCTGTCTTGCAGTTTGGATTGGATCAAATTCCTCTGCCTGCTCATTTTGTCAGGTATTCTGTGTTTCTTCCTATGTGTTAGATGTCTCTGCTATGCTTTCTGGTCTAAAGAGTAATAGCTGTGTGAAGAAGGTGTGCCATGGTGCCCACAAGCTGAAGATCATTTACTCTCTAGTGCCTGCTTCTATTTTGTGGGGGCCCCAGCTGTTAGCATGCAATGGATGGGCCACCTTTCTGTCTGGCATTTGTAGTCATCTAAGTCTGGATGGGAAGTTTGCTTGAGCTACTGCCTTTGTGATTGGCTCAGGAATCTCTGCTGGAATCACTGTGGTCAGGGCCACCCTCTGCCTGGCCTGCAGCAATGGCAGGGCTGCAGGGTTAATGGGGTGGGTGGACTAATGTGCCCCAGCCAGATGCACAGCACTAGTTTTGGACATCCAAAGGGAAGAAGGACCTCTTGGGGTTGAATCCTTTTTGATCCTCATTGATTTTTTTTTCTATTGTTTTATTCTTCTCAATTTTATTTATTTCTTCTCTGATCTTTATTATGTCCCTCCTTCTGGTGACTTTGGGCCTCATTTGTTCTTCTTTTTCCAATTTCAGTAATTATGTCTTTAGACTATTCATTTGGGAATGTTCTTCTTTCTTTAAATAGGCCTGGATTGCAATATACTTTCCTCTTAGAACTGCCTTTACTGCATCCCACAGAAGTTGTGGCTTTTTGTTGTTGTTGTCATTTGTCTCCATATACTCTTTGATTTCTGTTTTGATTTGGTCATTAACCCATTGGTTAATAAGGAGAATGTTGTTAAGTCTCCATGTATTTGTGCGCCTTTTTGTTTTCTTTCTCAAATTTAATTCTAGTTTTATACCTTTGTGATCTGAGAAGTTGGTTGGTGGAATTTCAATATTTTTGACATTACTGAGGTTCTTTTTGTGGCCTAGTATGTGGTCTATTCTAGAAAATGTTCCATGCGCACTTGAGAAGAATGTGTATCCTGTTGCTTTTGGGTGTAGAGTTCTGTAGATGTCTGTTAGGTCCATCTGTTCTAGTGTGTTGTTCAGTGCCTCTGTGTCTTTATTTATTTTCTGTCTGGTTGATCTGTCCTTTGGAGTTAGTGGTGTGTTGAAGTTTCCTAAAATGAATGCATTGCTGTCTATTTCCTTCTTTAATTCTGTTAGTATTTGTTTCACATATGTCAGCGCTTCTGTGTTGGGTGCATATATATTTATAATGGTTATATCTTCTTGTTGGGTTGACCCCTTTATCATTACGTAATGTCCTTCTTTATCTCTTGCTACTTTCTTCTTTTTGAAGTCTATTTTGTCTTATACAAGTACTGCAACACCTGCTTTTTTCTCCTTGTTGTTTGCATGAAATATCTTTTTCCATCCCTTCACTTTTAGTCTGGGTTTATCTTTGCATTTGATGTGCGTTTCTTGTCGGCAGCATATAGATGCATCTTGCTTTTTTATTCATTCTGTTACTCTGTCTTTTGATTGGTGCATTCAGTCCATTTACATTTAGGGTGATTATTGATAGATATGTACTTATTGCCATTCCTGGCTTCAGATTCGTGGTTACCAAAGCTTCAAGGGTTGCTTCTTAACTACCTAACCATCTAACTTAACTTTCTTGTTAAGTTATTTTAAACACTGTCTGATGTTTCTTTATTTCTCTCTGTTCTTATTCTTCCTTCTCCATTCTTTATATACTAGGTGTTTTATTCTTTGCCTTTTATTATTATTTGTATGGTCTGCTTTCTTTGCTATGATTTTATTCACTCTGGTGACAGCTTTTTAGCCTTCAGAGTGCTTCCCTCTAGAGCAGTTCCTTTAAGATGCCCTGTAGAGGCGGTTTATGGGAGGCAAATTCTCTCAGCTTTCGCTTGTCTGGAAATTGTTTAATTCCTCCATCATATTTAAATGATAATAGTGCTGGATACAGTATTCTTGGTTTGAGGCCCTTCTGTTTCGTTACATTAAATATATCATTCCATTCTCTTCTGGCCTGTAAGGTTTCTGTTGAGAAGTCTGCTGATAGTCTGATGGGTTTTCCTTTGTAGGTGATCTTTTTTCTTTCTCTAGCTGCCTTTAATACTCTGTCCTTATCTGTGATCTTTGCCATTTTAATTATTATGTGTCTTGGTGTTGTCTTCCTTGGGTCTCTTGTGTTAGGAGATCTGTGGGTTTCCATGGACTGCGAGACTATTTCCTTCCCCAGCATGGGGAAGTTTTCAGCAATTATTTCTTCAGACACTTTCTATCCCTTTTACTCTCTCTTCTTCCTCTGGTACTCCTATAATGCGAATATTGTTCCATTTGGATTGGTCACACAGTTCTCTTAATATTCTTTCATTCCTAGAGATCCTTTTATCTCTCTCTGCCTCAGCTGCTCTGTATTCCTGTTCTCTGATTTCTGTTCCATTTACAGTCTCTCGCATCTCATCCAGTCTGTTGCTATGCCTGTTGATGGATTGTCTCATTTCTGCATTGTCTTTCCTCACTTCCCTCACTTCCTCCCTCAGCTCTTGCATATTTCTCTTTAGATCCATGAGCATGGTTATGACTTTTTTTTTCTGAATTCTTTTTCAGGTAGATTCTGCATTTCCATCCTTTCAGGTTCCCTGTCAGGTGTTGTCTCGGTCTGATTGATTTTTGTCTGTACCTTATTCCTCTGTCTTTTCATGTTGATAGAAGTGGTCTCTGGTAGGTGCCATGTATGTCAGCTGGGCTCTTTAAGACTTAAAAAAAAAACAACCAAGAAAAAAACAAACAAAAACAAAAACCAACAAAAAATAAGAAGGGAGATAAAGAAAAGAGAAAAAGAAGAAAGAAAGAAAAGAAAAGAAAGGGGAAAAAAAGCCCACCTGGAGTGGATTCGCTCAGCGTGCTGGAGGTGTCGCTGTTGCTCCACTAATCCACAGTTGCGGCCGTACGAATGGGAGGCTGTTGTTGTCTGTATAAAGTTTTAGTGTGGCTGCTCCCTTTTCTCAGTCACCAGCCAAGGGGTCCGAAATTCCTCAGGACTCCCAGCCCGCTGGGCTGAGCGTGCCGGGGCGATGGTGTTCCCTCGCTGTGCCCCCGTCTCTCCAAGACCGCTAAAAGCAGCGCGCGTTTTCTCTTGTCCTGGGGCACTGGCTACACAGACCTGTGTGCTTCCCAGCTCAAAACCTGCACCTTCTGCCTCTCTAATGTCGGATGCATCGCGTGATGTGTGTCAGCACTCTCGGCACAGATCAGCGGGTCTGGTTATTTCGCGGGCCTGTTCTTCCACTCCCTCCTGACTCTGAATCCTCTTCTCCCGCTGGTGCACTACTGTGGGGCAGTGCTGGGGTCCTGCCAGGTTGCGGCTCCGTATCTTACCTGCCTTGCAGGGTGCTGAGTCCTCTCAGGCGCAGATGCAGGCTGTGCTGTGCTGTAAATTCTGATCTCTCTTTTTGGAGTCGTTGTATTTGCTGTATTTCATAGATTTATATAGTTTTGGGAGGAGATTTCCCAAATTTAGGCTATCTCGTTTCTTAAGAGGAGAAGGAGAATTCCCTCTTAAAGCAGTGCTTAATGTGTGATTGCAAAAGGTGAATTGGTAGAACAAAGAGGTTAATGTTTAGAAAATGACTATTCACGTAAGTGATATTTTAAGTTGATAGGAATGGAGAAACTTCCTCCCTTTCTCTCTTCATTTCTTCTTTCCTTCTTTCTTTAATTAAAATAAACACTCAATGTGTACCCGCAGTCTGCCATGCTTGCTCCCACAGGAGAACATATTTTATAGGTGATCCAACTTTACTGCTGGAAATTCCATACAACTTTATCAAAATTATTAATGCACTTTTAAGTAGTCCTAAAGATATGTATTTAACATAAAATACCTTCACTTTTTCAACAAGTTTTCCATGATTCTTATAAACATGTGTGGGGAAAAGAGAAGCCAAATATAAGTGAAAACCATTGGTTTTAGTTTTCATAGTTTCAAAACGGAAGGTTTGGAAAAAATAGTTTATAATGCCCTTCCCTTGCAGCTCCATGGTAACTACCCTGGTCTAGGCAGAGTGGGATATGACAAGTAGAACAAAATAATGCCTGGAAATGTGCTTGAATTTTCTTTGAAGAAAACTGTGGTGCATGTTTATGAGCTCAATTTTATCACAAGCTTTCTAATTCTTACCTGCCTTGCAGTCTTTTGTGCTTTTCAGAATGGAGCCAGAACTGTGTGTCATCATTGAAGGTCAAACATCAAGTGTAGAGTAGGCAGCCAAAAAGATCACCGTCAAGTCCTGAGCCTCCTAATATAGCTATTTAAAAAGAACTTATGCATGGGCATTTCCCAGTTTTTGCTTTGTTTTCCATAGAAAATATTGTCCTAGTGGAGTTTAGGTAAGTGCTGGATGAGGTAAGAGAAGGGAGATGGATACTTTGCAAGGATTTAAGGACTTATTTTATGATTTAGCTAGAGATGCCTGTGGTTATGAGGAAGGTGGTTAAAAATCCCTGTATGCATTTTCTTCCCATAATTTTAGTTGTCTCTCAATTTTAAGACCAGCTTTTCTAAAACGGAAAATGGCAAATCCAAGCAAGGATCTGAAGTCCTGAATATTCTTCTGAAATAAAAATGGAATGAAAATTGTACATCAAACTGTCCAACATAATAATATCTAGCATTTACTCTGGGTGTTCTAAAGATGGATGGTATATGACTTAACAGCTAATTTTCTTTCACTAAATCGGGAGTATGGAATCCAGTTTTGAGTTTACCCTTACTGTTTTTTCAACAATATTCAAAATGTCCATCTTTTGACTCTTCCTTAACTAGGTGTCATGATATCTTAAACCCAAGGACCTTTTTAAATAAAATTACTTTTAAAATATATAAACCATCATTTGTAAAAAAAATGACAATCACATTAAAGGAACAATGACTGGCAAACTCATGCAGTGTACTCAGTTGGTTGCTGCAAAATGCTGTTTTTTTTTTCTCTAAGCAAGGATTTCACTTTACAGTGAAAAGTAGTTGAGCATATATTTTCTGTAGATAAGTGTAATTTCATGAATAAATCATGAGCTTAGGAAATATTCTTTCATTCTCTCTTAAGATGTAAAATTTTATTGCTACAAACTGGTAATCAGAACAAAAGATGAAGTTGTTGATTTTCCCTTCTTTATTTAAAGGGAAGGGAACAAATTCTCCTTTCTGTCAGATATCACCGAACAACTTTCTACTGTGCCTGAAAGCCCACAAATCAATACTTTACTGATGTTTAAGAGTTCCTTGCTTTAAATGCCGTTAATAGACTATGAACTTTGCGAAAGAAGCCACAAGTCATATGATCCCATTGCCTAGCAAATGGTTCACACTTAATTAATATTGGTTGAGAATAATGTGAGTTAAGAAATTAAGGAGAAATTTCTTGAGAAAACTAAGCTCTTATTGGAGGAGAACAAAGTAGTGCCTAGAGGAAGTAAGAGGGGGTGGAAGTTAGGGATTGCCCAAAAGGGTAATCAAATGTGGAAGAAATATTACCTATTCCCCAATTTGTCTATGTTTTGGTTCTTTATCCTCAGTCACATGGCTACCACAAAGCTCTCATAAGGTATTTTACATGGAATCTCTTTGAAAATATGAACTCTGCACTCCTTTTGGGCAGTGTCAGAGGTGGAATTTTTATTATAATTATTCTCATAAATGCCTTGTTAGCTTCCAAGTGAAATGGTTGCCACACAGATTGAAAAATGGAGAATCTTAATAAGTGAAATTAACATTCAGACTATTCTGTCGGTTGAGCCTACAATAAGCTGGATGTCACATGAAATTAAACAAAATTCCCAATGAAAGTATCAGTGACAATATCTATAGACATGTGAATCCATAATTATGGGAGGTAACAGTGTTGTGACAACTGAGATGACACTTGAGAAATTATCAAGTGCACCTTTCATCCTTCATTTTAACTTGGAGAATGATTTCAAGCTGATGCAAGGGATGGTATGTTCAAGTTTAATATATCGCAAGAATCTGTATTCATTACATAGCCACATTATAAACAAGTAGGAGCTTCCTGACTTCTCAAAAGATGAATTTGATATCAATTCATATTTTTATTTTAGGAGCTAATTTCTTTTCTTTTTTAAATAAGATAAAATTTTAGCTCTGTTCTGCCCAGTTAATAAGTGGATACAAATTCTGGAGGTATTGAATAAGTTTGAATTCATTAGGTCCAAATATGGGATTATTCTCATATTCTACAGTTATATCTCATTCTAATTGTTCATATTATACATTGACATATCAGAATTATAGTGGCTAATTTTTATTCCTTCCTAACACCCCTCCATCCTTTCATTTGTAAGGAAAATGAGGCTCTGACTGGTAAATTCCTTGTTCCAAATCACATAGGTATTTAGTGGCAGAGGTGTGTATGTGTGTGTGTATTTAATGTCCTGGCCAAACTATAATTTGGTATTTCACAGTAGCTCATCATTATACTAATATATGATGATTCCTTGAGATTTTTAGGCACTTGAAGGTATTATTTGAAAAGAAAAAGATGAATGGGATCAACCAAAGGGTTGAATTTTAGTGCTGGATATCATATAGTATTAATGGTGACTCATAATATCACCCCATTTGGTTATATGATCATAGATTTATAAGAAATTGGATATTCAAGTTTGGAGGAATTTTAGTCATAATTTTTATAATATTTCCCAAGGCAAATAGGTAATTACAAATTGAAGAAATTGTCAGGCTATTCAATAGGAATGTGATTCAGGTCACAAATGCAAGTCACACAGTAATTTAAAAATTTCCAGGAGCCTAATTTAAAAGACTAAAATGAACAGGCAAAATTAATTTCATTAATGCATTTTACTTAACCCAGTATATCTAAAATATTGTAATTTTTACATGTAATGAATATAAAAATCATTGAGACATTTTCATTTTCTTTTTCTACCATCTTCAAAATCTATGTTTTATTTTACGGACAGCACACCTTCATTCAACTAACCACATTTCAATTTTTAATAGCCATGTGTGGCTAATGGCTACCTTATTGGATAGCCATTCTAAATGGTCTGCCATACCTCTGGCAGTGGGGGAGGTGAAGAGTTCCCAGAGGAGGTGATCAGCTATCTTGCCCTGGAGAGATCTTTAGAAGAGGGAGCTGGCATGGGGGAAATATATGAGGGCAAACATCCCGTTTCACAAATGAGGATATTGGGGTCTAATGGTGTTGAGAAGCTTGGACCTATAAAAGTGGTAGAACTGGAAAGAGAGCTCGGCCCCTCTTGAACTTTCCATCCTTTCCCCCACTATACCATATGTCTTCTCTGGAAAATAGAAATCAGTAAGTAATTCCAGGAAAATCATCTTTGTACCTAAAGGTCTGTAGAGTGGAAGCCTCCTTACCTTAAGGGAAAGTCCATGGTTTTGGATGGAAAACTTCCAGTGGATTTGTTTACCCAGGTGACCCTCTCATAATGGATGTAATAGATCTGTTATATTAATCCCCACACTTTGGTGATGTTGATGTAATAACATTGCACCTCATTATTTTGTTGAAGGGAACTTTTTCCCCTAAGAGGTACATGTGAATTGCTATTGGCGTATTAAATTTTGGTTTTATATTATATGTATCACAATTCCTACATTTAAAATTCAACTATAAGGGAAAGTGACTCTACTCTTTATATTTAGTATTTTATAATAATCTCTTAAACTCTGTAATTATAGTAATTGTAGATGTTTTGCAAATTGTGGTCTGCAAAGGTAACACTGTCTTTTAAGCAAAATGAATTCATTTTACATGATTCATTTGTTCATTCAGTGAATGTATATCTAACCCTTACTGTATATCTGACAACCTGTTAGATGCTTGTGCTCATGTTGAGGATGAGTTAGCATGGTTTTGGCTTCATGTTGCTATAATTTTATTGGAGAATACAAACAACAAATATGTAGCTAAAAATAAATATACAGTTATAAATCATGCTGTGTTATAAAGAGAAAAAAGAAGCCAATGCAATGAAATAGAGAATTAAGGGATAGAGTGGCAGATTTCTTCTAGATGGAGAGGTCCAGAATGGGAGAAGGAACAGCAGGTGCAAAGGTCCTGGGTCAGAAAAGAAGTTGTCTGTTATAACATGGAATAACAATCACTGTGAAAGAGCAGAGTAATACAGTGAGAGGAGACAGAACAGTCTGGAGCTAAAGGCAGGGGCCAGATAACACAGGCCTTTGTTAAAGACAGTAAGAACATTTATTTTCCTAGCATGTGATGAAAAAAATGTACTGAAAAGTTTTAAGAGGGGGAGTGATATAGTCTGATTTTTGGTAAAAAAATTCACTGTGGCAACTATGTGGAGAATGGGTTTCAAAAGAGCAAGAAAGGGAAAGGGATAATATTTAGGAAGGCATTCGTGTACTCCAGGTAAGGAGAAGGGAGACGGGGCCTTTATCAACAGAAAAAGAAGGTACAGCACATTCAAATTTCAGCAGAGAATAAGCTTTGCCCATAAGTGCCTTAGAGAAATCATTTACCTTCCTTTGAAAGACTAAAACTCCACAGGATATTTTAGATCATATGGGGTGAAGTATATTCACGATTCAGGTGTTCCTTCAGCCGGTCACTCGAGACACCTGTGCTGCTTCTCCTTCAGGATGTAGTTTCCATCAACATGCCTTTCATGCAGGGCACATGTAAGATGCTATAGTTAACTGGTAGCAACTACCACAAAAAACTTCCTTTTTTAAAAAACATTCCTAGGGCAATGTATTCAAATTGATGCATGCCTTAAAAAGCCTTTTTAGTTTTGCGTTCTGGTCATCTTTTACAAAAGAATGTTAGGAAGTGAATGCTCAAAATCAGACTTTCTCTCTGCGCAATATCATTGGTAAGTGATGGATAAAATCTGAATCTGCTCTTAGGGTGGCTTTTACAGCACAAAAGAATGTGTTCGCTTTGTCCAAACACTGGAGTAGTATTATAACATGTTGAACATTTTAATTTTATTCCTTTTTAATTAATTCTTTTCAGCATACTATAAGAGCCCCTTTTGTTTCTTTCCTTTATGCCATCCATCACAGTGTATAGTTTTAATTTATTGTTTTATTTTCTATTTTTCAACTGAAATGTAGCTTCTGTGGAAGTGAAATTGTATTCTGTTATGTTCTTTCCAAAGTTGTATCCCTAGAAACTCTTTTAGTTCTTGGTGTATAATAGATATTTGGTGCTCAATAAATATTTGTTAGCTAAATGAATGATTGAATGGGCAGTTGGCAATAAACTTTGGTATTTCTATTATAACAAAACCCATTTTGTAGATAACCATTTGCCCAGTGTTATATGCAGAAACCTCTTCTCTCTGAACCTCTCCTTTGGCTCACTTTATATTAAAGCAGGGCTTTTCAGGCTCAGTACTGCTGGCATTGCAGGGTGGACAATTCTTTGTTCAGTGCTTTGGGGAAATTTGATGTCCTGTGCAGCATATTAGCAGCATCCCTGATCTCTACCCACAAGATGCCAGTATTACCTCCCCAGTTTTAACAATCGAAAATGTCCCCAGACATTGCCAACTGTCTTCAGTTCAGAACCACTAAAGAACTGTTTGCATGGTATACAAATAACTGTTGAAAACATCTAGGTTTTGAGGCATCAAATACTGAATTTTGGCATGTGGGATGCTTTCTATGTGGAATGTTTTATTTAAAATTTCATGGACTATTTTATCAAGAAGGTAAACTGAAATGGAAATAATCATTTCCTTGTGTCCATTTGGAAAAGTTATGTCAAGGGTTCACAGGTCCTTTAAAACTGCTAATTCATAGAAATCAACAAAGAACGAACACTTTAAATGAGACTCTCTTTTGCTGGCAACACAGTGTTAACATATGAATCCGGTTTCCCAACATGAGAACATAGAAAGTCCCTAAGAGGCAAAATTAACTCAATTGCAGTAATTAAGACAGAACTATTGCTTGCGTAAGAAGGGGAAAGAGCAGAGTTCAGTTAGCAACCCACAATGGCCCAGGACTTTTCTTCTTTAAAAAAAGTTTGTTTAAAGCAGTTTTAGATTTACAACAAAATTGAGAGAGGTACAGAGATTTCCCAAATACTCCCTGCCCTACCACATGCATAGCCTTCCCCACTATCAGTATCACTGGTAGAATTGTAGTTTGTTTCCAAGGATGAATCTACACTGACACATCTTTCTTACCCAAGTCCACAGTTTACCTTAGGGTCCACTCTTGGTCTTGTACATTATATGGGTTTGGACAATTAGTTAATAACATGTATGCATTATTTAAATGTCATGCGGAGTATTTTTACTGTTCTAAAGATCCCTTTGTGCTCTGCCTATTTATCCCTCCTCCCTCCCAACTCTGGCAACCACTGATCATTTTACTGTCTCCATAGTTTTGCCTTTTCCAGAATGTCATACAGTTGGAATCATACAGTATGTAATCTTTTCAAATTGGGTTCTTTCACTTAGTAATATGCATTTAAGTTTTCTCCATGTCTTCTCAAAGTTTGTTAGCTAATTTCTTCTCAGTGCTGAGTAACATTCCATTGTCTGTATGTGTCACTTTGTTTATCCAGTCACCTACTGGTTGCTTCCAAGTTTTGGCAGTCATGAGTAAGGATGCTATTAGCATCTGTGTGCAGGTTTTTGTGTAGACATTACGTTTTCAACCCCTTTAGGTAAGTGAGCATGGTTGCTGGGTCATTTAGAAAGAGTGTGTTTAGTTTTGTAAGAAACTGCCAAATTGCCTTCCAAAGTGGCCGCCTCTTGCCTTCCCACCAGCAATGAGTGAGAGTTCTTCCTGCTCCACATCCTTGTCAGCATTTGGTATTGTCAGTGTTCAGGATTCCATCCATTCTAACAGGTGTGTAGTGGTATCTCACTGTCTTAATTTGCATTTCCCTGAAAGCATATGATGAGGAGCATCTTTTCATGTGCCTATTTGCCATCTGTATATCTTCTTCATTGAGGTGTTTGTTAAGGTCTTTGGCCCAATTTTTAATCAGATTGTTTTCTTACTGTTGACTTGAAGAGTTATTTGTATATTTTGGATAATAGTCCTTTATCAGATGTGTGTTCTGTAAGTATTTTTTACCAGTCTGTGGCTTGTCATCTCATTTTCTTGGCATTCTCTTTCACAGAGCAGAAGTTTTTAATTTTAATATAGTCTAGCTTATCAATATTTTTTCCTTCATGGAATGTGTTTTGAGGTTGTTTATACCTAAAAATGTATCACCAAACCCAAGGTCATCTAGGTTTTCTCCTGGGAGTTTTATAATTTCTGTATTTTATGTTTAGGTCTATGATCCATTTTGAATTACTTTTATGAAGGTTGTAAGATCTGTTTCTAGATTTGTATTTTTTGCTTGTGGAGGCCCAATTGTTCCAGCACTATTTGCTGAAGAGATTATCTTTCTCCATTGTAATGCCTTTCCTCCTTTGTCAAAGAACAGCTGACAATATTCATGAAGGTCGATTTCTGGACTCTCTCTCTATTCTGTTCCATTGATATATTTGTCTTTTCTTTCACCAATACTATATTGTCTTGATTACTGTAGCTTGATAGTAAGTCTTGAAGTTGATTAGTATCAATCCTCCAACTCTGTCCTTTCCTTCAATATTATGTTGGATATTCTGGGTCTTTTGCCTCTCCATATAAAGTTTAGAGTCAGTTTGTAGATATAAACAAAACCACTTGCTGGGATTTTGATCGGGATTGCATTGAATCAATGGATCAAGTTGGGAGGCATGCTTTTCTAAGTAAGAGTGTGGGAAGACAGCCAGAGTCTCTTGGCATGATAGAGCTTTCAGTGGGATATATGCATTACTGTCTCTGGGATTTTGTCTTTTTTATTGATTATAGTAAACCATGGTATAGATAAAACTTTATTGAACATGAAAAAGGAAGTAGTATTTGAAAGGAAAAAATATATATCATATATCACATAATTTCCAAGGCAAATGTGATAATCAAGAAAATGACCACACAGGTCATGTTCTGAAGAAAGACAAAAAGTTCAAGGGAAGATTTGGGTGGCAGTAGGGAAAAAGTGACTTCAAAGCTCACAGTATGATTAATCACACCTCCACTATTTTACTCAGACAAGTTTGCTAATTGGATAAAATAAGAAAGCATAGTATTATTTTGGAAGGAGGCAGTGGATATGTCACTAGTGCTCAGCAGACCAATTTTCATGCAAAAATGTAATGATGTTGCTCCTCTCATAACAATACCATATTTTTAACTCATGTAATTCACAAACTAGTCTATATTAAAATTATTTTATTAATTGATTCCAAATTAAGACATTGTGAATAAAAGTAAATAAAACAATGATACACACAAAAGTGCAAAATTATGTAATATATTTTCTTATAGTACATTTTAAATCAGCTGATTTGGGGCATCAAACAATGGCCTGTCTCTTATTGCCGTGCCAAGTTCTGAATGTTTTTCTCTTGATGTCCTATCCTAAATGCCTCAGTCCTTGATGAAAGAACTTTTATCTTAGGTCTCACAATATTAGATTTTAGAGAGAAATCTTTCACTGTGTTTTGTGATGACATTGAAAAATTATTTTTGATTAATCATTATTACCTCACTACATCAAGCTGCCCTATTTTGATCTCCAGTATGTTAGGAATTGTTTTATATTTTAAACTCATAAAACCCCACCTTCAGTGCCATTTGTGAGCAAAGATGCTACTTTCTTAAATACACCAGCCCATTTATTTTTTAACATCTCATGACACTGTGTGGAAATAAACTGCTTCATCATTGTAAGCAAACTAATAATTTCCATTTTCATTTTGAAACTAACTTTAAAATTTTACTTAATTAACATGGCTTTTTGTCCTCAATTTGGGGGACAAGAAAATGCGCATAATAAATTGTGTTTGACAAGGTCATTTATATGAAGTGCTCAGTGTTTAAGAACACGTGGAGGTGGTTGACCACCTTGGAAATGTACCTGTGTGGGGACTGTTCCTCCTTTGGGACCCTGTCTGCTGCTGGCCACTGAAGCTTAGGTACATCTCACTTATCATCCTTGACACCTTCCTCCATACAATAGCTTATTAACTTTATCCTTTAATAACATTTTGGGTTAACAACGTTCCTTATGTTTTTCGCAAAGAACTCTTAAAAATCATTTTAATACTGAATATCTTTATTTTTAATACATGGATATGTGTTATTGAATAAGAAAAAGGAAATCAGTTAAGGTTTTTAAGATTATCAGACTATCATTATTTTTCTCATTTCATAGCTGGTGATCAAATTTAAACCAAAAGAGTCACCACTAGTACAATATGGGCGACATGTATTAGAAAACAGCGTAAGCAAAGGGAGAAGTAGACATATTCATTCATTCTTTCTTTTCATCAAATGTTTACGTTTTGATTTCCTCATGTGTTTCTGACAGTGGGCTAGATGCCAGTGATACGGTTATGAGATTACACTAATGTTTCACTAATATTGAGCCTTATGATTTGATGTTGGAGATACATACACATAAATGCATGTAAAACTCTGTAGAAGGAAAAGTTTCTGAGGCTAGAAGACCACCTAATAGGGGAATCTGACCTAAACTGGGAAGTCAGGATGTATTCACTGAGGAAATAATATTTGAGTTCAGGTCTTAATGACTTGGTTGTAACCTGTGAAGATAGGGAGGCTGGGAACAGGAGTGATAGGAGTGGACTGTTCAAGCAGAGGGATCAGTATATGAAAAAGCCCTATGGCGGAAGTCACTAAAAGCAGGCCTATATTCCAGGGACAGGATGAGGGGTAAAATATGAGATAAGTTGGTAACTGTAATAATGAGAAGCTCTCATGACAAACTGTGGGATTTTTTTTCCCATATTTGAAAGTTCACATGGTCTGCAGATGGAGAAGGGCCTACAAGGAGGCTAGAGAAGATTCAGGAAGATTTTAGAAGCCTGGAAATATGCAACGTGAGTTAAACCAAAGAGGCAACAGCTGAGATTGAAGGAAGTCGATTGATTCCATATCAGGCAAAGAATGAAAGTCAACAGATTAGATGCAGATTATAGAAGTGAGGTTTGTAGCCAGGTGTAGTCAGGTGACTCATGTTCCTGTACTCTGAGAAGTAGAACATTGCAGGAGGACCAGTTTTTTTGTTTTGCAAAGTCAGGTGATGAGTTATGTTACCAGAAGGTGATGGGCTAGACTCTCTAAATCAGTTACGTATCCACATAATTCTCATCTTCAAAGTCGAAGCTTTCATTAGCAGCATCTCCAATTATTGTTTAAGTTGCTGCCTGGTAATACACTGAGCAGAAAGGAGATTCATTCACCACTCCCAGTATTTTGAGAGCTGCTAAAAAGTGGTATGCATCTTTGCAAATCCTGGTAAGGCAGCTCAGTAAATATCATGTCCCTTGGGCAGAATGCAGTCTGTAGAATATATTGCCTTAGACTACAAAGCAGATGATATCAAAACTGGACTAGAACTTGAGATTTCCTGTTTTCCAGTAAATAGGCTTAGATGACTCATTAGGCTTGAATGAGATGCTTTGAACCAGGGTCACTACAAAGATGTTTGCATGTCAAAGTGCAAGACATCTCCTTGGCCCATTGCCTATCCTGCCTGCTATAGAAATCTCCAGCTGTCCAATACCTGAAAGAAAACTATGGCTGTATCTTTTGAAAAAAAATCTAGATGAGACAAATCACTAATAAATTATCCATGGTTAATAAACATATGAAAAATCCTTTTATTAATATTAAATACACTTGAAATGACATGATTGGAATTAATCTTCATAATCAGCAATAGTGGACTTGGTGAGATAAATTCTATTTGTAGGTTGCAATATGTAGCAGCCATTAAAATGTTCTTATAGATGAATTACTATTAAGAAGGAGAAATGTTTATGATAGTTGTAGTTAAAAAGATATCTGTTTCATCCCACTTTAAAAATTTTATTTTATTTAGATTATGCTATGGCCATTCATACATACACATAAAGAAGCAAAACTGAAAGTATTCATATCAAATGTTATCAGTGTTTGTATGTATTAAAATATGGGTGGTCTTAAAACAAAACAAAGTGAACAAGATAGCAGTAGACTCATAGACACTGAAAAGTGACTGGTGGTTACTGTGAGGGAGGGTTGAGGAGTGGGTGGGTGGTGTTGGATGAGGGAGAATAAAAGGCACAAAAATCTCAATCATAATATTAATTGGGTATAGGGGTGGAAGTACAGCATGGAGAATACAACCGGTGGTTCTGTAGCATCTTCCTATGTTGTCAGACCATAACTGCACTAGTGGGAGTGAGGATTTCGTAATATGGGCAGCTGTTGAACCACTGTGTTGTATACTTGAAACCAATAAAAGACTGTATATCAACTATACTTCAGTAAAAAAAGGGTGGTTTTAATTCTTTTTTCACATCTAAATTTTTCATATTTTCTGTAATGAACATATATTATTTTCATCATGAAATAAAGTTATAGAAAATGAGAGATCATTTTTTATCTATCAAATTGGAAACTTTATTTTTAATCATAAAATGTCGGCAAAACTTCAGGGAAATATATTGTTAAAAAGCATTCAATCTACTTTAACTTTCCTAGATGTAAGGCCCACAATATACCTCAAAACTTTAAAGTGTCATACTCTTTGGCTAGCAATTCCACCAAAGAAGACATGTTCTAAGAAAATAATCAGAGAAGTTTACAAGTATTTATTTACATGATACTTTCATAGCTTTGTTTATAACAGTAAATAATAAAGAACAATAAAATATCTATAAGTATGGGAAAGGTTAAATGAATTATATTGCATTCATACAAAAAGCTGTCTGTAGTCATTTAAATTCATTTAAGAATACTCAATGAAATGGAAAATGCTTATAATTCATTGTTAAATTTTAAAAAAGCAGGTATGAAGAAGTATATACATTAAAATCTCAACAATTCAAAATATGTTATATACATGCATATATGGTAGAAATGAAAAAATATACGGAGACATGTTATAATTGCCTTCCTGAAGAGTGAAATTATGTATAGGGAATGTACTTTCACTTCTGTGTTTTTCTTTGCATTTCTAAATTTCTACAAAGCATACACCAAGTTCAACAACAACTAAAGTACATTTACATTTCACCCTGGGAAGATTAGTAGGGAAATAGGGGTGGGGATGTGTTCAGTAACCAAAGTGTTTATGGAGATCATAGTGGATTCCTTTAAGAATAGATTCCTTACAGTGCTGGCCTCCTTTTCTTACTGTCCCTGGAAACTCCTCAGGCAGTCTGCATTTCTACTCATCCTTTCAGGCACATGGAAAATCATAACATGTATGTAGTGGATAATATTCTCAGTTATTTAAATTCAGAGGCAACAAAATTCGTTGAGAACATACTTTGTGCTAAACACCTTATGAAGTATCTTTGCTCTTTGGGACATTAGGCCTCAAAGGAGCATTTAGGATTTCTGTAGAAAGAGCTTAAGATATATGGATTTCTAAGATTGAAATCTGAGTCCAGTATCTACCACCAATTATCTTTTTAACTGAGCAACTTACATTTTTCTGAACCCTTATATTCACTAATTTATTCATTATTCAGTCATCCAGCACATATTGACGAAATCTCACAGGCACTCTTCCAGGCGCCAAGGAGACACCAAGGAACAAAACAAAATTGTTCTTCTGAATTGAGACTGACAATGTGTAAATACATAAGTAGTAATAAGTCTCTTT
The DNA here is from genome assembly GCA_032199065.1 of Smutsia gigantea. NCBI lineage: Eukaryota > Metazoa > Chordata > Mammalia > Pholidota > Manidae > Smutsia > Smutsia gigantea. Next base: position 67,285 of record JAVSCE010008247.1, on the reverse strand, counting down.
TATTTTAATCATAAAGATTATCCATAAAGTAAAAATTAGAAAAAAACACAAAATTCCTCAAAATAAAACAAAACAAACCCTACATAATCTAACAGTTCACTGGTTTCAGATCATCAGTGTCACTAAAAATGTCACACATCTATCCTCTTTATACCCTTCCTTCCCTAATATCTTTAATAAATTTGGTTCATTTTAATCCCTCCTTGATATTTCTCTGTAGATTTGTCTATATTCACATTTAATGCAGCCACCCTGAGATGAATTTTAAATCATAAGGAAGGAAAAGAAAGCTTCTGAAAACTGTTGAACATTAATTTTGATACTTCCTCATTCAGCCTGGGTGCTGAGCCGAGGCCGCTCTGTGCCAGGTTTCTCAGGGTTCAGTCCCCGGGTCACATGCTTTCCCCCAGGTGTTGATGGGGCTCACGCGAGACAGAATATGAGTGCATGGTGCCTGGGGCTGGCCGCAAACCAACCCAAAGCTCCGGAGTTTGGTGTTTATACACGTGTGCCTCTCCCCGTCAGTGGGTCTGCCGTTACATAAAGGAAGCTATAAAAGGTGTCAGAGGGAAGGGGAAGCTAAGAATGAAATGAAAATTTCTGAACTCTTTATTTAATCGAGTTTCCCGTATAAGATCCTTTTTTGTCTTTAGCAGATTCTATTGAATTGTTTATAATGAGTGGACAGAAACTATACTGTTCTAGTGTATGCTCAAAAACTTTGAATTGAATTTAAGTAGGAAGGCAGGCAGGAAGCAGAAAGGAAGGGAGAGAGAACAAAGGAGGGAGGGAAGGAGGCTGCTGTAATATGTAGCATTTTAGGACATAAATTAGATGTGTGAATATGGAATGTTTTAAAGGATGCTATTTACTTAATGCTTCCCTATTGTTGTCAATAGAGGCAACAAAGTTGAGTGCTACAGTTCGAGCAGATAGCCAAACATATTATAATATGCTGACTACTCCTTCTCTGCATCTTGCACTGATATAGACCACATATATAGTCTTTGTGAGACATTTTATTATTTCCATATAAATATGTACACAGTAGTATTCATCTCTGAATATGCTCAGTACAGTACCTGGTTGGCAGTACTCCATAAATATTCTTTACTATGAAGTCATTAGGATAATCAGACCTTTCTTTAGAGAGGCAGCACAGGGTGAAGAGGTGGATTCTGGAGCCAGACTGCTTAGTTTGAACCATGGTTCCTCCATTTACTGTGTGACCCTCAACTGGCTATGTAATCTTTCTGTAGCTCAGGCTTCTCATCTGTAAACTGAGAATATTACCTGCAGCAAAGGATTGTTGTGCTGAGTAAATAAATTGTGTACATAAAATGCTTAGAAAAATGTTTAGTATATATCAAGTGCTAGGATAATATTTGCTATTACTTAACTAGAAATTGGATAAGTCCACACTCTGAAATGAAACCCTAGGCAATCACCTGTTTTGTTAAACGTAGACTTGATGATAATTCTAGTGTATTCTGGGTGCTGAGTATCAACTGAATTTTCTCTTCATTGAGAAATCAATGACAGCTTTAAGCCAGGGAGCCCAGTGATATTATTCTGTTCTCATCTAGGATATTTTCATTGTCCTAGTACAGTTGATCCCCCTCTATGAGCCCCACACTCTTCTGGGATGAGTTACTTGTTTCAGACTGAGTTATTGTCACTGCTTCTGAGAATGCTGCAAGTTCACAGTCAATCCAATATTCATCAATTTCTAAGGCAAGTTTATTTTTCCTTCAACAGGTCCTGCAAAATATATGTCCTTACTTAAAAAAAAATTAACCTGAGGATGTTTTCACTCCTTTATTCACACCAGTGCTTCTTTTGTGTGTGTGTGTGTGTGTGTGTGTGTGTGTGTGTATGTGTATGCCTTCTCTGTTGTTCCCATTACAACAGTGGGGAAGGCGACCCAACACATTGCCCTTTTGGAGGATGATGGTTTTTATTTGGGTTATGAACTGGAAAAGAGACCCTTCATTGCTTAACACTATGGCACTTTTAGTGCAAATGCCATTAAACTGTACCTTATCTGCAGTAGCTTTATTTTTAGCCATTTCACAATAGCTATTTCTGAGGCCCCCATAGTGATTGGGGCCTAAGACAATTCAATGAACATTGTTTAGCTGTGTGTGCACTTTGAGGGCATGAACCGGATCTGGACCAACTTACTATTGCTCAGGGTTAGCAGAATGTTTGCATTGGTGCACTGAATGGGTAACAGAATGCTTTGCTCTTAGGCATCTATTCCTTAGAAAGCACACATAGGTTATTGAGCCACACAGCTACGTTTTAATGGATTCGGCTAAGTATCATCAACAGAAATAGATCAGATGCAAAGTCTCTGAGATGGGTGAAGCTGAATTGGAACAATATCAGAAATAAATCTCTCAAATTGGTTCCCAGCTCCTCAGGAGAGAAGTGGCATGCTTGTTTCTCATGCTTAGTTTTGTGCTGCCATGGTGAACAGGTGTTCCCAGTTTCAAAGGTCTTGTATATGGTTGTTGCTCCCAGGGTTTTCATTCACATTCACCAAGTCTTTGACAGTTTCTTTCACTGTCTCTCCAGGACCCTTATAGCAGTGCCTCCAATGTGGGGGCTACTGTTGTCTATTGGAGAGTTAGACAGCAGAATGAGTGAAAAATAAGAACTGTCTGTATGAGAGAAACTGAGAAAGACTGCCTTTGTCATGAATTTTCCATCTAAAAATTATGATAATACTAGAATAGAGGATGCTCATTATTAAAGAAAATTAACTCCAAGGGGAAATGTGCTCCTAGCCCAGATCAAATAAGCCTTTGAAGCTGAAATCAGTCAAAGGGAGAAATAAAGTGGGAGAAACCCATTTATTGCCTACAAGCACTTGTCCACTTCTGCTCGCCCTTGTCTCTCTCTACAGGGCTGCAAAAAGGGACCCTACCCAACCTCACCAGTCCAGATATGCCTTCGCTCCCCCTTGTAGTTACCTATTGATATGGAGATGCACTAAGGCCAGCTGAGAGATTCTGGAAATATTGCAGTTTTACCCACAATTGGAAATAGAAAAAAGTGAATCTATTTAAAAGATTTGCTTTCATAATGAATAATAAACAAATAAGTTTTATTAGGAATTTATCTTGAAAACAGTTATACAAATTAAGGGAATTTCATCTTATATAAAACAAATCATAATTTGTTTAGCACATAATTCAACTATGTGCTACTGCTGTGTGGTAAGCAGGGAAGAATATTTGAATGGGGACCCTTATAGGTCAGTGTATAAGTGAGTATTTTGTATTATCAAAGCCTTTGCTGTTCAGTGTGACCTTGTAAATGTAGGGGTTTGGACAATAAACTTCCAAATAAAAAGACTCACCCAAAGTTATTGTGTGCAAAATATGCATGGAACACACTTGCCAAGGTGCTGGATAAATAAAGTCATTGTGTAATAATAGCATGCATCTGCACTGGATCCTAAGATAATTACCACCTAAGGAAAAAGATAGCTTTACAGATTGCATTTCTTAGGCCTTTAGAAATTGTGTTTTGCTCTTCTTCTAAAAAAAATCCCCAAAACAAAAAACTTCAGTTAATGGAAATGTTTGGATTTATTCTTTGGTACTACAAAAATCAGTAACTCATTAACTGAGCTGTTTATTGGTAGTCCCCACCCTTGCCACCTGCCCCTCCTCCCATCTCCTGATCCCTTCCTCTCCCAATATTCTCTCTTAAGGAAAACAGTTCAGGCACATGAGTCTCCCTCAGAAAATGCAGAGTACGATTGGAAATTAAGATTATTCTTTTAGTGGCAAACATCTGATGAAAATATGTACTGCTTACTCGTTGAAACCTGATAGGGTAAACAGGAAAAATGCGAACACAACAACTTGCTTGTTTTCAAACTCACCTGGCTCTATGGGGTAGACACATCCTTTCTTCTTTCAGATATTTAATTATCCCCTACCTGACCTGTACTTTTCTCCAAGTTCTGGTTTAGTACTGGTGGGTATGTTGTAATTGATTGCACGCACTGGCAAGGAACTCTTAAAAACTAACTGGTGCAAGTAATTAGGGTTATATTTCTTCTTTGGTGGCTAGACAGGCAAATATATAGATGGGTTCTTTTCCATTACATTCGTACACACACACACACACACACACGATGCAAAACGTAATATGCTAATTTCTAGACTCTTCTCAAGCTGTGAAGTTGTATTTTAAGACCATTGTACAGCGAGATGATCCAAGTAGCAAACTGCATAATTTAATATTTAAATATTCTCTTATTTTTGTGTAGGAAGAACTCATCTGAAGAAGTGTACTAAAAGGAATGCTTTTTATTACTTTTCAATTTTATATCTTTAGTTTTAATCATGCAGTATTTCAACAACTCAGGAAAGTAAAACCAATTTAAAAGACAACCATGTATGCACCACACACATCTAACTGAATTAGCCTTTTGCCATATTTTGTTCAAGGAGCATTTTCATAAAGGAATAAAGTGTTACAACAGCCAGAGCCCTATACCTTCTCCTCTTTTTCTTGTTAGAGTTGACTTCTCTCCTGAAGTCAGGTTTAATGTCCATACATGCTTTTGCGTATTTTTACGTATGTGTATGCATAAACAATATATGCTGTTTATGTTTTAAAAGTTTAATAAATTTCATCATAATCTATAATTCCTTTCATAGTTTGCTTTTATCACTCCTTCTTATATTTTAAAGTTTTGTCCATGTTGAAATGATACATTTAGTATCTAGTTCATTATTTTTAATTGTTTTTATGATATTCTACTGCATGGAACCAGTTCTTAAATTTATGGAATGCTTGCTAGTTTCAGGCATTATGGCATAATATTTACATCTCTCTATATATGGTTTGTTTTTTACCCCCAGGTTGTAACTTAGTTTGATGATGCTTTACTGACTGACAAGGCTAAAAATGAGAAACTTATTTTCCTGCCCTCAAAAAACCAGCATTTCTGTGCTTACTGTCTGGTTCGCTACATATCCTCTCAATTCTGTTTGCAAACCAATCAGTTCTTTGACTAGCTTGTCTATTTCTTGTGGCACCTTGGCAAATACATGTACCAGAAGCCTGCTCCATCTTTTAATATTCTAGCTAGAAACCTATTTGCCTAAATTCATGAGTTTGTTAGGTATGTTTTCTGTCTCTAAGTTATTACAGGCAACATTTTTACCAAATATTTTATCATTATGTGAAACGGTTCCCTATTTTTCTAGACTTCTGTAATAGTTTGTTGTCCCTTACCATCTGATCTGAAATCCAGTGTTATATGTATTAGGTTTTTGGCACAGCTGTACCTTAATTCTAAGTACCAATTTCTGTATCACTTATATATTGCCTCAACAATTCATAACAAACCATCATGATACTCAGTGTCTTACAACAATCATCAGTCATTCTTGCTTCCACATTGGATTTTCACAGCTGGAGACTAGCTGCTCTAAACTGGGCTTGGCGAGGCTGGATTGTAAACTGCTGGTTGAATCCATATTTGTTCCACATGCCTTTACTCTTCCTTGGACCGTGGGCTGGGCTTGACCTCTTCTAGGTAATCACAGAAGCCCAAAGGGAAAACTCAGTAATACAAGCACATCAAGCCTCTGTTTGCATCATCTGCTAAAATCCCCGTTAGTTAAAGCCTACATACAAGAGGCAGGAAAGGGCACTCACAATCACATGACAAAGAATATACAGAGAGAGGAATAAAGAATTAAGAAAAGTAATGCAAGAAATATGAATATCTCATTTTTATTGATTTCCTCCTATGTGCCAGACATGTGAGAGGTGCTTCATATATATAATCTCACATAATTATCATATTTCCATCTTGAGATATGTATTGTTACCTCCATTTTACAAATGAGAAGGCTAAGGCTCAGAAGAGCTATTAACTAGCTTAGTAGGTAGCAAAAGCCAGGAACTGAATCCAAATCTTTAGGTCTCCAGATATATGCTCTTTCTTCCAAAAATCATATGGCTTCAATTATAATATCCCAAAAATTTTATGTAAAGTAAATAGACATGTATAGCCATAGAACTTTAAATAGTAATATTAATCTTATGTCTTCTGTGTGTCCTTCAGAGCCAGTTTATCCTTGTTGTTTTTCTTGTGAGTAACAGAGGAGGTAAGCATCATTATCCATTTGGGACAAAAGAAAATGAAGATAGGAAAGACAAATGGACCAAGCTTACAGCCAAAATAAGAAGTCTGAATTTTAATTTTCTCACTATGCTTTTAAGCATGCAATCCTTTCCTTTAGAAAACTTAAGTGGCAGAACATTTAATCAGATTATAGTGATGAAACTGAGGTGAAACAAAATAAAGAACTCTGTCATCTCTGTTCACAACACAGTCTTCCAGAAGAGAACAGAAATTAATCTTAGGCCTCCAAATGTTTTCTTTATTTCACTGAAGTAAAGTGATGCAACCTAGGGAAGTGGCACCTGACTTCTACCACTTGCTAGCTGTGTGACTTTGGGCATCTATGTAACTTCTTTGGGTTAATTTCCTTATCTGTACAATGGGGGAAAAGATACCTACCTCCTAAATCTGTTGTGAGAATTAAGTTTTAGCAAATATTTATAAATATTCAGTGCTTATCAAGGGAAGGAGTCTGGGATAACAACTAGAGGAAATAAAACTCCTTAGGTATACATGTATCTTCCTTATGGATGGTATTAAAGTGATTTTCCTATATAATGGCCAGTTTAAACTTATATTTGTTGGCTTAAGTTTTTATGAGTATTTTTCATATAATTTAGAGTCCTAAAGGAAGTGAAGCTATTGAGAAAACAGTATTTTTAAATCATTAACCATGTTTCCTATCATTGATTAGTTTATATCTAAATGGTGAACCCAACGAGCCATCTTAATTAAAGATTTATTGGAATTATTACCTGATTTATGTGGACACTGGAAATCTTTAGTCATTCACTAAGACTTGAGCTAATTGATATAAAGGCTTGGTGTTAAGCATTCTTTTGGGATACAGAAATTCATAATGTATGGTCCCTCCCTCAAAAGGATTGCAATCTGTTAACAGAAATAAGAATGAGTATAATCAACTATGAAAAAGAATAGAAGGCCACATGTGATTTCTCATAAAAGAATTACTAAAAAAATTGTGTAGTTCCAGAGTGCCATTACTCCAAATATTTTAGTCAGAAATTTTCAAGGAACCGAGACAGTAGAATTTTGATAGGAAAGGCAAATTTTAGTCATTTCAGGGGGAACAATTTATATTATAAATAAGAAAGCACTAGACATGGAACTGGAACATTTAGTATTTATAGACAGTTAATCAGAGGTATCTGATTAGATTAATTAAGTACTGTTCCCTGCATATCATTTCACTTGTTCTGAGGGAGGAGGTCATTTAATATACCATATGTAGAAGTCTTTAAGATTAATTTCATGGGCTGTAGAACCTCTGAACAGTATGAATCCTATGTAATCTAGTAAATTACCAAATAAATACCTAAATACCTATCCTTTTCTTGAGAAAGTGAAACCCAAACTCAGGTGGCCTGAGCTGTACTGACTTTGGATTAACTCCTGTGATAACCATGAATGTAAGAATGTAAGAATGTTAGAATCAACATTAAAGTTGTTATGACTCTTGAGAAAGTGATAGAGCTACTGGGAATAAGAACTGTAGGGGAAATTTAAAAAGAGTTTTACTGTGTATTTTGAAAACAATATATATATATATGTATTTTATATATACATATGTAACAACACAACAATGTGAATTTTGAAAACTATATATATCCCCAGTGAAATATTTCCTTTTATGAGAAGTCATAAAAATGCACAGGAAAATCATAGAAACAACAGAAAAATGAGGGATATTTGTCTACATTCTCTTGATAAACAGAAAAAAAAGGAGACAAAAAAAAAAAGAAAATTCAATGCAAGCTACTCACAACTGAACTAGAGAAAAAGAAACTAGAGGGAAGGTTAAAATCTTGTTTTGGGGAGATGGAGGAAAAATGAGACAAGGTAGGAAATAAGGAAAAAATATGCTTTGGTCTTTAGTTCATCAATTTATTTTGCAAAGACAGACATATGTTATTGCCTGAGATGTGAAACAGATGAACACACTTCATTCTCTCTCTTAAAAGTGGGGCAGACAACCTTCTATAAGAAGACAGATAACCGTATGACAAGATACCATGGAGAACTATTAGGATAATGTTCCAAAGTCAAACCATCTAGAGCCATACTCCCTACGCCTTGGCTCAATGTTGATCAGCTTTATTCTCATCAACCCTAGGAGGTTGAACTGTTGCTTCCAGAATAGTCCAAATTTTCTCAGGGCCATACTTTCTGTGATAGCCTGGAGCCAGAGTTGCAGGTGGACTGATTCTAAGCCTAGGCCCCAAACACAGAGCAAATTATTCACATTTGAGCCATTACTCTCCATTATATAATGCTGCTGGGTGAATCTTCCATGCCTCTAAAGCACTTAAATGTCACATTAACTCCTTTTGATAATATTATATATCAGATCAATAATCCTATGTAATCCTGTCATTATTAAAAATTGCTCATAGACTCTTGCCATTAAACTAGGCCATCGAAGAGCCACATAGATATTTATTAATAGATGGTCCTTCTTCCCTATCACAGTATTGCTTTTACTGAAATGTAACTTGACTTGTTGTCGCATGCCTATATCTAGAAACATTATTAAAAAAAGACTTGTGAAAACTAACTTGTCACTATATCATAAAGATGTGTTATCACACTGCAGTTTTATTTCTCTTCAAAATATGTTTTTCCTTTATACCAATGTATGTTTACTTTATAAACACTGTCAGTTTTCTAAAACATTTATCCCTTGATTTCAGTTGAGTGCAGAGGTTTCAGAGTTTATACACTCACCCTAGTTACTATATAAACCTGGTAGTTCATATACTAACCCTGTGGTTTTTGCAGTTCACATTGCATTTTGTTTTCCTTCCCTCATTTTCCTTTTCCCTCAGTTTTATTACTTTTATTTTCTTTATTTTACTTTTCTATATTTTTATCTGTAAAACATGTCTTAGTTTAAACCCTTCTTAAAACAAAGATAAAAATTAATGTTATGAGTGATTACTGTAAGAAATGATAGTCACTAAGAGATTTCCTTTATGTTCAGCAGTAATAAATGTAATTTAATATGCAGATCACCTGAGTAGAAGTGAATAGATTAACCCCAGGCACCCTTTTGATTGGACTGCTGCTTGCCTGATCTGCATATCTTGGGTGCCAGAATCTATTCTACAGTTCACAGTTGATCTGAGACATGTCTCATTGCTCATATACATCTTTAAAATTGCTAAATATTATTTTGATAGAGAAATAATAATCGAGAATATATAAATCCATGGTGTAGAATTAGTACATTGTAATTATGAAATTTTTAAGCAAACAGAAATTCAGAAAGCAGACTGTGATTACATGGCTTCTAGTATTAATAAGGAATGTGGAAATTCTTCTCATAAGGAATTAGTGAAAACTCTTAGTTGAAGGGACCTGCTTTATTAGTAAAAAAATTCTTTAAATTCATGTGAACATGCAGAAATATGTGGTCATTGAGAGTACTGTTTATATTATTTCTCCTGGAAAAATAATTATTAGAGTGTCTATTCCAAGACTGTCTTTGTCTGGCATATGGACAAAATCTAGTTTGTGTATTTGTGTTTCTCTGATGCTGGAAGGATGCTTATTTTAATTATGTGCCTCAAACAGATCAGACTCATGAAGAACTCAAGAGTTTAATAACCACAGACTGGTAACTGTAAGGAAAGAGAAATTTTTATGCCTTTTTTGCATCATTGAGTTCTTCATCTCATTTTCTAGTCTGAAAACCAAAGGCACGAAACTCTATTAATCCAGCAGCTGAGAGGCATATTTCAAATAAAGGATTTGAACTTATCTTAGCAACAGCTTTCCTGAAATTTCCAAGTAGTTAATATCATGGTGAGAATGGCTGACAGGCAGTTACGTAAAGCCTAGTGTATGTGTTGCAAAGTATTTGTGGATTCTAGCTTCACTGAAATTTTTTAGTTTTGTTGATGTCTGACTTGTGAAAGAAAACATTAATTTTAATTGTGATGACTTCTTATTATGACTGTTATTTATATTATTTTAGATACTTCTAATGTTTGGTCCCTCTAAATATCATTACTTCCAATTCTCTTGCTGGCCATGACTTTGGATTCTATTATAAGGACTAGAAAAATAAATATAGAAGATATTAAGTTACCTTTTTGGTATTGTTGTCTTTTATTACCAGTTTTGCAAAGGCTGTCTCCTTTGCCTATTTGTATTTTTACTCCCTTTAAGAAATAAATTAAGGTCTTTTTCTTTAAATCTCAGACTATATGAAACAAACCTTTGCATTTATTTACACACCAATGAGTCATAGGAAAGTAACAGTTTTTAATGTATTTATATACCTCTGTCAAATATATCGTTAAATATATCTTTTTAAAACGTATTATTTGTATAGCTAGCTGCTAAATATATGTAAATGTTAAATATATCTATACATTATATAAATACTTATGTATATAAGTCTATGTTTGGATAAATAGATATATTTAACATATTTAAAGTAAAATTTTAAATGTTCAAAAGAGCATACAGTGAAATATCTCCTTTCTTCTACTGTTTGTTAGCTACCCAGAAGCCTTCTGAGAGACAACCCCAGAGTTACTGCTTCCTTTTGTATTTTTCCAGAGATATTCAATGCACATGAGCATGTATTTTTCCTCTTTTTTTATAAAGATTCAGCAGACTATGAGTTTTATTCTTTACCTTTTTTTAATTTCACATAAAAATATGTCTTTAGTTTGTGTGTATGTACAGATAATGTATAGATATATATATAATATATATCCTCACACACAAAAACTTACTCATTATTTTTATAATTGCTACAGAGTATTCTATTATATAGATATACCCAGTTTGTTTAATTTGCCCTCTATTGATGGATATTATGATTGTTTCCAATCTTCTGCTATCACAAATGGTACTCTGCAACATTATGTACATGTACAACATATTAGTAAGATAAATTCCTGAAGGGGGAAAGTAATTTTTAATGATGGTAGATTCTTGCAAATTGTCATCTCTGAGGATTTTTTACCAATTTACACTACCACTAGCAACGTATAAGAATATTTTTTTTGTTAATGCCTTCTCCAACACCGTATGCTGTCAAAGTTTTTTATTTTTTGGCAATCTTATTGGTGAAAAGTATTTTGAGGTTATTTCTTTACATTTAACAGTGAGTGCTTATATTGTGTGTGTGTGTGTGTGTGTGTGTGTGTGTGTGATTATACATGTATATATGAGACAGATATTGGTGGAATTTATAGAGTTGAAACTTTCAGTGTTTTCTTTTTTTGAAATGGATTGAGTTCTGCATCCTACTTGGGAAGGTCTTCCACACTCTGAGATTATTAAAACCAGTTTCCCATTGTTTCTTCTAGTACTTTATGTCTTATTTTTTCACTTTAATGTCTTTGATCCATCTGGCATTTATTTTGGTGTAAAGTCTGATGTATGGATCCTAGTTAGTTTTACATGTGTTGTTTCTGTGTAAAGTAAGAATAAATGTGTCTAATTGCATTTTAAAAAATGGTGATTCTATTGGAAAGAAGTTAAAATTCTGTATTAACTTAGTGGAAATTGATGTCTTTATAGTATTTTAATCAAGATATGATATATCCTAGTTTCTTTTGATATCTCCAAGTAATGTTTTAAGTTTTATTCAAATAGCTCTTCTACATTTCAGGTTAAATTTAATGTATGTGTTTCTTATTTTTGTTGCAGTTTTATATAGAGGAGGGTCTTTTTCCTTAACCATTACTGGGGATTGTTTATATATATGGATACTATTGATTCTTTTATTAAATTTTGTACCCATGTGTCTTCATATAAACCCTTCTCATTCACAAATTTTCAGTTGGTTCCTGTAGCTATTGTAGATAACCAATCATATCTGTTCATTATTTTACCTTCCCAATGTACACAGCACTAGCTAACTTCTGAAATAACACTAAATCTCAGTGGCTCAGCAATATAAAGTTTTATTTTACAATATAGTCCAGTGTAATATGTCAGGGTCGGGTGGGTCTGCTCAGGGAGTATTACAGGGAGATAGGCTCCTTTTAGCTTCTATTTCCATCATCTTAGGGTGGGGTTGTCAGTTTATTTTTCTGTACAGGGACAGACAATAAGTATTTTAAGCCTACCATACAGTTTGTCTTGGCAACTACTCAACTGCTGTAACTTGAAAGAAGCCATAGACAATACGTAAATGAATAAGCATGGCTGTTCCGTAAACTTAATTTACAACAGCAGGGGGCCAGGTTTGGCCCATGAGCCATAGTTTGCCCACCCCTGTTCTCAGGTTCTGCAAGAGATTCTCTGTATCCAGTTGGCAGATGTGGGAAGAAAGAACCAGGATCATTTGGAATGTTTTTTATTAGACAGACTTGGAATTAGTACACCTCACTTCTGCCTGTGTTCTACCTGTGGGACTCAATTATATGGCTTTGCTTATTGGGAAATTTAGTTTATATATGTGCCTCAGAAAAGACAAAATAGAAGGGATGATCACCCAGCTAATTTCTACTATACTTTTTTTTGACAATCTTTAGAAGAATTTATTTCTTTTGTATAGTTATATTGGCTGTCGTCATTAGGCAGTGTGAAACAATAGTGGTGATAGTGAAGATCTTTTTATTGTCCCTGATGTTAATGACCTGCTAGAGTTTGTCATTAATCTTGATGAGTTTTAAGGCTAAGAAAGATGTATTTTATTATGTGGAAGAATTTATGTTCTTTGTATGTGTATTCCACAACAAATTAGTATTCCTGTTATTCACAGAAGGCTCTGTTTTGGTAAGAACTATGAGCTAAGGCTAGTTTTTATATTTTTAAAGGGTTGTAAAAATAAACAAAGAATGTGCAACCGAGTATATGTGGCCCACAAAGCCAAAAATATTTGCTGATTCTTTAGAGAAAAAAATGTGCAGACTCTTGACCTAGAACAGCACTCTTCACAGTGAAGTCTAGAATCCAGCAAAATTAACAACACCTAGAACTTCAACACTATTAACATTTTAGGCCAGATAATTATTTGTTTTGGGGAGTGTCCTGTGCATCACAGATGTTTAGCAGCATCTCTGGCTGCTATCTATTGAACCATTAGCACCCTCCCACACAGTGGCTACAATAAAAAAGTTTCCAAACATTGACAAATGGCCCCTGGGTGGTTGAAAGCTGCATTTAACTGAGAACCACGGATCTAGAAACTTGTTTGAAATGCAAATTTATTTCTCATCCCAGACAAAGTACTGAATCACAATCTCTGGGGCTTGGGGTCGCTAGTCTGTGTTTTAACAAGCTCTTCAAATGATCCTTATTCACACTAAAGTGTTTAAACCATTGTTATAGAATAGTTTAGAGAACTTTGAAATCATCTATTTCTTAAGAGCTTGGTAGAATTACCTGTAGAACCATGAGGGGCTGTTTTTTGGGTAGCATTCTGGCAACATTCTTTATATTTTCTATGTAAATTGAGTGGTTTAGAGTTTCCAACTAGATTTCCATCCAGGTTTTCAAATGTATTTTCTTAAAGTTGAGCTAAGTACATTTTTACGAATTTTTTTGTAAAGTCTATATTGGGTTCAACATATAACTGGATTTCATTTTATTTTCCAATTTGTTAGTTTTTTATATATGTAATAGTTGAGTTTAGCCCATTTACAATATGTTGAAATGATTGATATGATGATTCTATCATGTCTTCTTATTGTGCATTTAGTTCGTATAGGATAGTTTTTCAACATTTTGTTTTTTGGACTTGTACTTCCTATGTTTTATGTCTTTCTTTTGCCAATATGGAAAATTTTATTTTAGATACGGAGATGCCTTTAAACTAGAAATTTATATAAAATCCTAAAGTCTTTATATTTTATGCAAATATCTATTTATTCCCTCAAAGGACCAATGATCAAGTTAGCATTTTTCTCACTGCTCTTCCTTCTCCACACTCAATTAAGCTGACAATACTGGATTTCTTAATGTATGCCTGTATGTTACATAAACCGAAGCCTCCAATGAATCAGCTTTTAGTGATACAAATTTTTCAACCAGCTGTAAGAGAAAAGTGACTTTACATTTTAAAATCATTCCAACCTTCTCTCCGTCTTGCCTGTTTTGTTACATTATTATACTGTCAAGATGTATAACATTCATAAAAGTTTCACATTTTAATTAAATAGATTCAATGTTTACTTCTAATCATTTTGCTCTAGTTTTCCCACTCTTTCCTATTTGACAAAATTATTACTCAGGTCACTTCATGATGAGCTCACAATAGTATTCTTTGGCTTTGCTTGTTTGAAATACGATTGGAAAATTATTGGAACATATTTTATGTCTTTGTGGCCTTTATAACCATTTTTCCCCTACTATTTTCCAATGCTGAATATTATGGTAGAGAAAACTCAGATTAGACTGAATTTTAGTTGCTTAAAAATGATTTGGTCACCACCCCTGGCCACCCAAAGAATTTTTTTCTTTAACAAATAGAATAAATGTAACAAGAATGCGTCTCACTATGAAATGATCCTGATATATAGTATGTCTTCTGTGTCCACAGGTCCAATTCTTCCTTTATTTCTGGAAAAATTAATTTATATTTTAATATTTTGTGTGCTTCTTTGTCTAACTCCCATATCTATCATTTTATAAAACCCATTTAATTCTTTAAGTATTTTTCTTTTATCTTTTCCAGTGTCCTGTGTCTTGTAATTTAGTCTGATATAATTTCGTCTTCATGTCTCCAGTGTTTGTATTTATTTTTTTCCACTTCTTCCCTGAACTCTATCAGCTTGTGATTCACCTATTTGTGATTTCCTACCATCTGTTCTCTGATCTCTTATATGGTCATGTACCCATATAAAAATTTGGCTTATATTACTATTTAAGAGACTAAGCAAACATATATTGGGAGACAATTAGCAATTTCCGCCTCAAGTAAAGGCTGACCTTTGAGGGACAATATTTTTCTTTTCCTAAGCCATGTGTCACATAACTGGGGAACCGGAAACGTGTGTTTCCTGATGAACTACCATTCTTTTATTGTTTAAAGAAATAAGGGAGACGCTTGGGGCAGGAGGCATTTTTTTGCATTCTCCTGGTACAAGGCCTCAGAACTCCATCTCGCTGGATTTTACGTAATAACAGAACCTATGGTAGGTTATACAAGCTGTTAAAGGAAGTACAAAATGAGGCGTTCCTGTGGTCTCACGGTTTCATATCACTTACGTGCGGTGGGGATTTAGTATTTCCTTTTCTGTTAACCGGTATGCCACCTCACTGCCACGTCTGCACTGATTAATAGCAAGTCAGTGTCTAACAGCAATGTCCGACAACACGCTTGCCTCTCCCGGCTCCATTTAGCTCCGTGATTGCAACTGCCCTGTGCTGCATATTTCCTTTTGACATGAGGGTGTCATCTGCAGGTTAAGAAATGTTTTTGAATTATCAGGAGATAAAATCAGATTTTCTTTTCCCTGGTAACATAACAGGTGTTCTAGGATGCTAATTACCCTAGAACAATAGCATTTACTTAGAATATATTAGGCTCATTAAAATTTTTCCTTTCGGTTTTGTTTCAATGGACAGCTTTTTTTTTTTGTATATGTGTTTGACTCAAGGGAAAAATAATAATGCACACACTGCTGCCTAGCACTTACTGTTTGGAGCTCCTAGTGGAACCTGGCTATTAAAATGCTTAGTGTGCATCTGCATATAGTGTTACCCCAGTGCCTGCATGGAAGTCTTGACATCCCTCTGATTAACAGCTCATCTGAATGGCCGGCTGTATTTCCCTGTGCTTCTCTTGCTAGCTGTCATTTCTTTGGCTGCCTCCCTGAGTCTCTCTTCCTCTTGACGTGTATCTTTTTTGCTTATCTGTCAATCTTATTGAAATAACACACATAGGGAAGGCATATACTTTGTTTGACAGTTTACTCTTTCTTGGATTATATTGGAAGGTTTAGAAAGTTACCCAGTACAGAACGATTTTGACAAATGAGCATGTCTTTAGTCTTTTCTTAACAAATATTTAGTATCTTCTCTTAGGATAGAACTCTGCTACCATGTGTCTAAACTGGGAATTTCTTATATCTCTAGGCATCTGCAAGTTCCTAAAATTTTAATGCAGAGTGCTCCCTGAACTAACCTCGCAATTTATTTTGCCTTATGTAAAATACACAATTTCTTACCAAGAAGTCCTAGTAGAGTGATGTTAACAAACCGTTGGCTATCTTATCTTTTTACCTTATGCCCCTTCACTCACCAAGATCCAAGAAATTAGAATGAAAATTTAGATTAAGTCCTTAGTTTGTATTCTCTTTTAATTAACAATTGTAAATCAGTAGTTCTAAAGAGGTACTTTCAGAATAGCTGTAATTATTATGTGCTTCCTAAAATAATTTGGGGCTTGTTTCCTCCTCTCTGAAGTTCAGTTCTGAGTTTTAGATTGGCTCGGCAGCCGTATGCCTCTGGTTGTGGCCCTTATGACTCAACACTATTTTCTTTTCACATATAAATATTTCTTTGACTTTTATCAAAGAATATTTTATCAAAGATATGTCCTTGTTTCATCATCTACATTCTGCAGGAACATGCCCCCTTCTGAAGACACTGTTTTCTTCTATTTAAATGACTTGACATTACACTTAAATATAATTATGCAACTGATGTTTTGCAGAAAGTTATTAGCAAGCTAATTAACTAAGGAATGAAAAAAACTTACAAATGGTTTGGTCCCCTTTCCATCAATGAGTTAGAATTATGTATTGATATATTTAATACATAATGGAGAAATAAAAAGATACCTTATCTCAGTATTAACAATATTGTTTCAAGAATTTGTGAGCTTTATAGCTAAATATTCTATAGTTAGTTCAATAAATTTGTTCTGCCACTAATTATCACTAATATTCCTCAGTTGCTCCATTTTTAATTTCAGCCTGGAGGCCAATTAAGATCATGATAATTGTTAAATATAGGATTTCTCTGCCTCAACTTTCTGTCAATTTTCAGGAAATTAATATATCTTCAAATATGTCCCAAGATTGGCGGCTCTCCTCAGATGCCTGCTGTGCGCTCAGTGAGGTATTCCCTTTGGCTTCCAAATCAATTTCTTCCTCTCCCACATTTCTCATTGCTTCACGTCCTACATTTAATTCTTTCAGACGCCCATGAAAGATGCTGTTCATGCTTGCTTCAACTTCAGTATCATTACTGATATTCAGTGGTGTTGGACTTGGCCTGTGTTCCTAAGATACTCCCATCTTCGATGAAACTACCACTAACACCAATTCCTTCAAGTTTTACCCTTTTATTATATGCCATATCTTGAATACATGGGCCAAAAGATCTTTGCAGTGACAGACCCTTGAGATACAGTTATTACTACCCCTTGACTCTTGTCTACTTTCCTTGAAAAAGATATTCTCTTCTCCTGATTCAAATAAATGTAACCCATACTTAATTTGTCCTGAAGGCCTAACCAGACATGCCTGAATCTTTAGATGAATAAACCTTCTGATCAGGTAGAGAACTCATCTGTAGTTTTTAGAAATAGGATTTCAAAACATCAGTGGTTATCAGCTATTAATTTCTGCTACCTAGACCAGCATATGAGTTTTTCATGAATTTTTGTCATAGTGAGTACATGCACTACATTTTTTTCTTTTAAATTAAGGCCACTGACTTTACTGATTTAAAAAACTTTACAAGGACAGTGACTGTTCTGTCGAAAAAGAAGCCAAATGGCATCAAAACAGATCAGAGGTGAGGGAAGGAGCCAGTAATCCCCTCAGAAAAGCTGGTAATGGTCAACATGAAACTGGCAGGGGAAGGTGAAGGGAGCTGCATGCAAGAGTAGAAGTCCTAAAAAAGGTGAAATGGTGAGGGGAGAGAAACCCCAAGAGACACTGGCATGTGTCGGAGGTGAGTAGGACAACAGCAGTCTTTTCCTTTGTAGAGGATGGAGGTGGAGTCCCCACTAGGCTGAAAACTCTGAAGACTCCGTGGTGGGGCTTGGGAATTGGAGGCTTCCCAGAGAGCATCACAAGCCGGCATGGCACCACTCAGAGGCCCCTGAAGAAGTCCCAGGACTGCCTGGCGTTAGCACCACATGTGTTCTTCAGCCATTCCAGGAAAGATCTTCAACTGTCTTTAGCACCAGGAACTGGGCAAGGACCACAGAGGTCTTGTCAAAGCCCCTTTTCTCCAGCTTCTTGCCCAGGACTTCACCAGTCCCAGCCAGGCTCCCCAGGCTCCGTGTGAAGTCTTGGTGCTTTGGGGAGATTGTCATCTTGATCAGGCTTACTAGACAGCTTGGGTTCCCACAACCGTTCCTCCCCACTAGAACTTTCCTACATGCACTGCTTTTGAACTAATTACCTCTTTCTCCTTCCATTTCTACCTCCCTGGGTTCAAAATTCTGCTGGGGAAAATGGAGAATGATGAGGATTTTATCTACTAAAAAGCATGGTGTCACCTGAAGACTAAACCTTTCCCAATATTCAACAATAATTTTATTGTTCATTTATTACCTGTCACCTTTTTCAAGTATTCTTCACCTTTTCAAATTTCCCACACCCACTTACTGGTTCTGCCACCCTGGCAAGAGGATTGCGTCAGTGTATCAAGTACACCTGCTCCTCAGGCTACATGGACTTTCCTCTTTCCATGGCTTTCATGGATTCCTGCCTTCGCACTTTCTCATCCATCTTTCTGTGCTTAAGGAGGTAGTTTGGAAGACCTAGTTAACACCTTAATCTCCAACCACTGAACCCTCTGGTGATCTAGGTTGTGAATGAAGACTTTCAAAGATGATAAATGTGCCTTCAGCTTCTGTTATACTTCTCTCCTTCGTTGCACCACACCAAAAATTCTCAGACTAAGGGCTTATTCACAGTGCCTCCTTTACTTACAACCTACTTTCTCCTTATTTCATGGAGACCTGTCTTCACATTTTATTGAAATCCTCTTTCCCTCTCAGTGAATTCCATGGTATTTTCTGACTTTATTCCTCGTGATCATTCGATGTGACTGCCCGTCTGCCTTCCTTCCTTGGCTCCCAACCTCTCCCACTTGCCTTGCCTTCCTGGGGGTCCTCTGTCTTTCCTGTCTCCTCAAATGCCTTGTCCAGCATTAAATATTTCCCAGGGCATAGGCCTTGGCCTTCATTATTCTTCTTTTTACATGCTTTCCGACAGTAAATTAACAATATAAACTTCATTCCCAAGATAATATCTAGAGTCAACCTTATATGGCTGTTCTAATCCCATAGTTCTGACACTTGAATGTTCAACTATTACTCTGAGCTCAAAGTGCCCAACCTGAATTCATCATATATCTTCCAGCTCTATGTCCTTAGCTACTTGACCCTCTGTGCTTCAGTTTTCTCATCTACAAAATGGGCATATTAATAGTACCTGTCTCATAGGCTTTTGTGAATATGACATATAAATGTCATATGTCCTATTTACATATACACATATTTTACATATTGCCCATTATATTAGACTGTTTTTATCCCCACTCACTGAAAATTCAGTAGAAAGGCTCAATTTCATTTCCTCTGTTGAAACTCTTTCCTCAAGCTGGAATTGTCAGTCTAAACCCAATCATCCTTGTGACCCATTGTAAGTTTAAATTTTTCCATGAAGTCTCTCCTGATAAATCCAAAGACCTATTAGTTTCTCCATTTTTTAAATTGTCACTTTTTACACTAATCATATATACTAATTTGATATGTATCTTCATGCAAACCAAACTGTAAGCTCTTAGTGGCCTGAATTCTTACTCCTGTCACCTTCTCCTCAGTGCTTTGCTATCTATGGACATGGTAAGCACTTTGTAAATAATATTTTGAAGGAAGGAATGAGTGAATATCTTTCAAAGGCCCCAAAGTGTCATATTCATGGACACATACAATTTTCCTACATTAACACATTAAGTAAATGTGTAAACAATATTGAATCTAGAGCCAAGTTCAATTAGAAAATGTGCAAGGTACATTAATTGAATCCTTGAGTTGCATAGATAGCCAGTGTTACCTATATTTTGTTTAGTTCTGAGGGTATAATTGTGGATCTCTGTGTACTCATAAGGTGTCTGAAACTTGGATAAGTTTCCTTGGATCATCTGTGTGGATAGTGTAGATATAACTGCAATCATAATTCAGAACCACTGACAAAGAAACTGATTTGAACCAAGATTAGAGCCATAATTATAGTGCAAAGATCTTTCACATCAACTTTCTGGTTTCTAGAACTTAAGTTTTAACAACAAATAAGAGTTGTTCTTGGGGTAGAAGTTTTAGTCTAATTGATATACCACTAGGTATTCATTCAGCTTCACTGATTTTTCCTTTTTAAACATACATTTGCTTTCTAAATATTCCTCAATAATAGATTCCAACATTTAGGTAACTACTAACCATATGTGGTTATTGAGGACTTGAAAGGTGACCAATATGAACTGAGATGTGCTCTAAATGTAAAAGACACTCAATTTCAAATTTTTCATATTGAAAAAAAAGAATGTAAAATATTTCATTAATATTTTCAACATATAATGTTGAAATGAGAATGTCTTGGATCTTTGGATGAAATAAAATGTGTAGTTAAAATTAATTTCACCTGTTTCTTTTTTAGATTGATATAGCTTCTAGATGATGTCAAATTAACTATTTGGCTCACATCATGTCTCTACTGAGCAGTGCTGATCTAGACCAAAGAGATATTTGAGGTGGTTCTTGAAAATAGGAACGTGTATTAACATAGAAAGCTACTGCTAAGAACTAAGACTGTGGTTTGCATTCTTTTGAGGCTTTGTCCAAAGTGTACGACCCCTTTGCCTCATCTCCTGAGCCGAAGCTTCATCTGCTCCACACACCACCTCGGTCGCCCCACACTCTTGTCCGAGTCTGCATCCTGAGTAACCAGCACCAGGGCAGGCCAGGAATGTGGCGTAGCACGTAATAACCTGTCTCCTCTACTCCCGCTTCTCACCAGCCATGATTGTCTTATGTAACTCTAGCTTAGTCCTGGTTTAAGGAGCAGTGCAGCAGTGATTTAACTGGAAAAATCATTTTGTACTAGTTTCCTGGTACCTTTTTTTAGATCCAAATACCACAGTTAATGATACTTACTTGACTTGTATATGATATATGATACAACTTCTTCTGAGTAACATTCTGCTTGATTTAGTGATATAGTTCAGCTGTTCCAATGACTTTAGAGAAGAGCCTTTTGCGATTTAATATTCTTCTTTCTTAACACCTTTTGGCACCACTTGAAAAATGAAAGAGATGCATTCTTCAACTGACATGTGACTTCTCCTCTCCAAGACCCTCTAATGGTTATGGGGTGAGAAATGCTATAAGTCATAGCAGCTTATTTTAAACTGAAATAAACACCACAACAGTCTGTTTAACAATACAGGGCTATGATCCTGTTCTTTTTGCTTCTCTTCTAGTATTTACATCAATTTTAATTTCGTGTGTGTGTGTGTGTCTGTGGTATCTTGTTAAACGATATTAGGGAGAATAAGAAGCCATAGACACTTTTTTTAAAACTTGTGCTTAATAACTACAGTATATTATCATGGACAGATATCCTCTGACCATTTGATGTTTAATACTGAGAACCCTTTCCTTTAAATAAAATTGTGAAGATAAAAATTCCCTTAAAGAAAGACTAGTGATAAAAACACTTATGAATTAAAGGTAAGAGCCTAGTGCTGTTTGTTGACTTCAGTAGGCACTGACTTGAGTCACTGACATACTGTCATGATGCTAATTTCAGGATCGCCTTACCACTTCTTATTCAGGCCTTCTGTTATTCTACATGGACATGAAGATGAAGAAGGAAGGTAGAATAATTTTTAGGTAGTTTCTTCTATTATAGATATCTAATGAAATGGTGATCTATTTTATGATTAAGTACTATAAAATTCTATTATTGATTATTTCTCAACTTGTCATAGGGTCACCTAGGGAAGGGGAGTGTAGTCCATGGAACTGAGAATCAGACATGACCACATGACCACTGTCTTTAATCACAGTCTTGGATATACCCTATTTCTTACTCAGAAGCTTTAGGACAAAAGTTTCCCTTGCCTGAGGAGATGTGTCCAGGAAAAAAATTGCTCATATTTATGTTCAAGAGAATTTTGCCTATGTTTTCTTTTGTGAATTTTATGGTTTCATGTCTCACATTCAGGTCTTTGATCTATTTCAAGTTTACTTTTGTGTATGGGGTTAGACAGTAATCCAGTTTCATTCTCTTGCATGTAGCTGTCCAGTTTTCCCAATACCAGTATTGAAGAGACAGTCTCTTCACCATTGTATATTCATGGCTCTTTTATCATCTATTAAGTGATCAAGTATGTGTGGCTTTATTTCTGGGTTCTCTATTCTATTCTGGTCTTTTCTTGTGCCAATACCACACTGTTTGGTTACCATAGCTTTGTAGTATAGCTTGAAGTCAGGGAGTGTAATACCCCCAGCTTTGCTTTTCTTTCTCAAGATTGCTTTGGCTATTTGGGGTCTTTTGTGGTTGCATATGCATTTGGGGGTTATTTGTTATAGTTCATTGAAAAAAATGCTGTTGGTATTTTGAGAGGGAATGCACTGAATCTGTAAATTGCTTTGGGCAGGATGGTCATTTTGACAATATTAATTCTTCCTATCCATGTTCATGGGATAGATTTCAATTTATTTGTGTCTTCTTTATTTCTTTCATGAGTGTCTTACTGTTTTCAAGGTACAGGTCTTCCATCTTCTTGGTAAGGTTTATCCCTAGGCATTTTATTCTTTTTGATGCAATTATAAATGGAATTGTTTTCCTGATTTCTCTTTTTTTCTCAGGAATGCAATAGATTTCTGTGTATTAATTTTGTATCCTGCAACTTTGCTGAATCCAGTTATTAGTTCTAATAGTTTTTGGTGGAGTTTTTAGGGTTTTCTATGTATAATATCATGTCATATGGAAATAGTGACAGTTTAAATTCTTCCTTACTAATTTGGATGCCTTTTATCTCTTTGTGTTATCTGATTGCTGTGGTTAGGACCTCCAGAACTATGTTGAATAAAACTGGTGAGAGTGGGCGTCCTTGTCTTGTTATTGATATTAGAAGAAAAATTTTCAGCTTTTTGCCATTAAGTATGATGTTAGCTGCAGATTTATCATATATGGCGTTTATGTTGATGTATGTAGCTTCTGTATCCATTTTGTTGAGAGTTTTCATCACGAATGGATGTTGAATTTTGTCAAATGCTTTTTCAGGATCTATTGAGATGACCATGTAGTTTTCTTCCTTCTTTTGTTAATGTGGTGTTATCACATTGACTTTTTTATCAATATTGTACCATCCTTGCAACCCTGGAATAAATCTCACTTGGTTGTGATAGATGATCCTTTTAATGTATTTCTGAATTCAGTTTGCTAATATTTTATGGAGGATTTTTGAATCTATGTTCATCAGAGATATCAGTCTATAATTTAATTTTTTTGTAGTGTCTTTGTCTGGTTTTCATATTAGAGAGATTCTGACTTCATAGAATAAGTTTGGAAGTATTCCCTCTTCTACTTTTGAAATACTTTAAGAAGGATGGGTATTAGCTCTTCTTCGAATGTTTGGTAGAATTAAACTGTGAAGCCATCTGTTCCAAGGCTTTTATTTGTTGGAAGATTTTTATTACCAGTTCAATTTTGTTATTACTAATTGGTTGGTTCAGATTTTCTGCTTCTTCCTGGGTCAGTCTTAGAAGGTTATTTTTTCTAGGAATTTGTCCATTTCTTCTAGGCTGTCCAACTTATTGGCATATAATTTTTAATAGAATTCTCTAATAATCATATTTCTATGGTATTCATTGTGACTTCCATTTTCATTCCTGATTTTGTTTTTTGTGTACTCTTTTTTTTTTTCTTGGCAGGTCTGGCTGGGGGATATCTATTTTGTTTATTTTCTTGAAGAACCGGTTCTTGGTTTCATTGATTTTTTTGTATTGTTTTATTTTTCTCTATTTTACTTACTTCTGCTCTGATCCTTATTATGTACCTCCTTCTAACTAACTTTGGGTTTCATTTGTTCTTTTTCTAGTGTCTTTCATTGTGAATTTAGACTTTATTTGGGATTGTTCTGGTTTCTTGAGGTAGGCCTGTATTGCTATGTACTTCCCTCTTAGAACTACTTTTGTGGCATCCCACAAATTTTACACTGTTGAATTTTTGTATTTATTTGTCTCCATGTATTGGTTGATTTCTGTTTTTATTTGTTCATTTGATCTGTTGATTATTTAGAAGCATGTTGTTTAATCTCCATGTGTTTCTAGGCTTTTTGTGTTTTCCTTGTGTAATTTATTTCTAGTTTCATACCATTGTGGTATGAGAAGCAGCTTGACACCATTTCAATCATTTTGAATTTATTGAGGCCCTTTTTATGGTCTAGTATTTTATCTGTTCTGGAGAACATTCTATGTACATTTAAGAAAAATGTGTATCCTGCTGCTTTTGGGTGCAGTGTTCTGTAGATATGTATTAAGACCATCTAATGTATTGTTCAATGCCTCTGTTTCCTTATTTAGTTTCTTTCCTACTGATCTATTGATGTAAATGGTGTGTTAAAGTCTCCTAAAATGAATATGTTGCAATCTATTTTCTCCTTTAATTCTGTTAGTATTTGTTTTACATATTTAGGTTCTCCTGTGTTGGGTGCATAGATATTTATAATGGTTATATCCTCTTGCTGGATTGACCCCATTATTATTATGTAATGTTCTTTGTCTCCTGTTACTTTGTTTTAAAATCTCTTTTTTTCTGATATAAATACTGCTACTCCTGCTTTTTTCCATTATTTGCATGAAACATCTTTTTCCATACCTTCACTTTTAGTCTGTGTATGTTTTTGGGTCTGAAATGAGTCTCCTGTAAGCAGCATATAGATTGGTCTTGTTTCTTTATTGATGCCACTCTATGTCTTTTGATTGTTCCATTCAGTTAATTTACATTTAAGGTATAATTATTGATAAGTATATACTTATTGCCATTTTATTAATTGTTTTCTGATTGTTTTTTATAGCTCCTCTCTGTTCCTGTCTTCCTCTCTTATACTCTCTTCTTGTTTTTTGATGTTTTCTTTTACGTTGTGATTGGATTTCTGTTTTAAAATTTTTGTGTGTGTGTGTAACTATTATAGTCTTTAGGTTTGTGGTTACCTAAGGTTCAAGGATAGCTTCCTGACTATGTAGTAGTCTATATTAAGTTGACAATTGCTCTGTTTCAAACACAATCTAAAACTACATATTTTTCTTGCTCTTCCTCCTCTACAGTTTATGTATTAGATGTCATATTCTGCACTTTTTGTGAATCCCTTGACTGATTTTGATATAGTTGGTTTTACTACTTTTGTTTTATTTTCATTTTATACTTGCTTGGTAATTAATCTACTACCTTTATTGTGGGTTTATTTTCACTGGTGAAACTATTTAGGCTTAGGAACATTTCCAACTACAGCATCCCCTTTAACATATCCTGTAATGCTGGTTTAGTGGTTATAAATTCCTTCCTTCAGCCTTCATTTATCTGGGAAATATTTAATCTCTCCTTCAAACCTGAATGATCGTCTTGCTGGATAGAGAATTCTTGGTTGAATTCTCTCTCTGGCTGCTTTCAATGGTCTCTCCTTACCCTTAATCATTGTCACTTTAATTATTATGTCTTAGTGTTGTCTTCCGGAGGTTCTTTTTTAGGGGCTCTTTGTGCTTCCATGACCTGTCTATGTCCTTCCCCAGATTGGGGAAATTTTCAACAATTATTTCCTCAAAGAAACTTTCTATCCCTTTGCCTCTCTCTTCTCCTTCTGGTGCCCATATTATGCAAATATTATTTCATTTGGTTTGGTTACAGAGCTCTTTCATCATTCTTTCATTCCTACAGATTCTTTTTTTCTCTCTGTTCCTCAGCTTCATTGTTTTCCAGTTCTCTATTTTCCATCTCATTGTCTCCTCTACCTACAGCAGTCTATTATTCATTTCCTCCATTGTATATTTCATTTCATTTACTGTATTCTTCAGCCCTGAGTGGCCCTTTTTCAGCCCTTTATCTCTTTGCTGAATTCCTCCCTGAAATCATCAATACTTTTCTGCAGATCAGTGATCATATTTATGACTGTTTGTTTGAGATCTTTATCAAGAAGATTGGTGATCTCTGTTTCATTTAGTCTTTCTGGTGTCTTATCCTGTATTTTATTTGTAACATATTCCTCTGCCTCTTCATTTTGTCAGGGTTTCTATGTTTTTCCTTTATATGATGTGGATTTGCTCTCCTTTCTGGTCTGGAAAGTAATGGCTTTATGAAGAAGGCATCCTGTGATGCCCAGAAGCTCAAGACTCTTTCCTCCCCAGTGCCTGATTGTCCTTTGTAGTGGAGCCCCAGTTGTTGCTGGTGGGCATTGAGTGGGGCTGCCTTTCTGTCTGTCTGCCGTGACAGCGGGCTGCTGGGTATACAGGGTCAGCAGGGAGGATATAGAGCTCTTGGGCAGATGTGTGATGCAACGAGTCACTTAGTGGCAGGGGCACAGACTTGTGGTGGAGGTGAGTCACATGGTTGTGAGATAGTGAGTTGCTGGGCAGGAGCGGGGCATGTGGCACTGGGTTTGGTCACCTATGAGGAGGAAGGAGCTCTAGGACCTGGCTTCTGCAGGTGACTCTCTAATTGTGCTAAGACAGGACCCAGAAAGCTGGGAGAGCCTCCCTCTGCTTACCAGGCATCAAAATATGATGCTTCTGGGCTGAGTGGGCTAGCCACTGGTGGTGCACAGGGAAGTGCTTTGGGGCTGAGTCACCAGCTATGGGGATGGTGCCTCTGGGTCTCCCAAGAGTGCCTGAACTATTGGGTCAAGGGAGGGCCGGGGAGGTATCATCCACCAGCAGAGAAAGCTCTGTGCAACCCTCACCCCTCTAGCACCCCTCCCGCTGCTGACAAATCTTTCAAACTGCCACCTCAGTGTTGGTTCTTAGTGGGACTGACAGAGCATGCCAGTTTTCCACAAATACGCTGGAGTCTCAGCCTCCCAGAGTAGTCCAGCTGTTCCTGGTGTCAGCCCCGCTAATCACCAGACCAGTGCAGTGTAGACTCATACTCCCAGAGCAGATCTCCAGGGCCAGGTGTGCAGTTACTGAGTACCTACCCCCTTGCCACTCCATTTCTTTTCCTCCCAACTGTGGGTTGAGATAGGGTAAGGGCTTGGGTCCTGCTTAATCACAGTTTTGCCTCTTTCCCATTTTCATATGGTCTTCTCTTCTACGCTAGGTGTAGGTGGTCTGTTCTGCAGTCTCCAGGTTGTTTTCAGGGTTAGTTGTATTTGCTGTAGTTGTTTCCTTGGTGTGTGGCGGGGAGGAGGTTTCCACCTTGCCTTCCTACTCTGTCATCTTTTTTCCTCTCCTAAGATTCATACAGCTTTAAGTGCCACTGTGTATCAGCATCAATGCCAAAGGTAAGAATGGGTTAATGTGTTATGTGAGAGACTGAAAATGTCAGAAATATTGCTCAGTTTGTTAATTATTAAAATGGTAAATTAGTAGGAAATGTAGTAACCATGTCTTTTTGTTTTTCTTTATAGCAGTGCTTTGACATAAGGGTCAGCCCCTCCTTATGGATTAACCAGTATCTAAAATTAGTAGAGGATTTGGCCTTTCAAATGCAAACAAATCAATACAAAACTCACAAGCCCAACCCTCAGTTGGATTCTTACACTCTTATACTCTAGGGCCACTGTCAATTGTGCTAATCACCCCAGTCCCAGTACCAGACAACTACTGATAGCCCTTATACCCCAGAGACTGCTGAAATTATTCAAACTAAGACTGCTTATTCTGCCTCGCACTTTCTTCCCACAGAAATCACAATAAAGACTCTTGCCCACATTTCTCGCTATTCCTCCAATCCCATTCACTCTCTGCCTTCTTACCCACATGCCCCAACCCCCACCCCTGACCCCACAGGCTGTGTGATGTAATGTGCCCCCTCCTCCTGGGATCTCTGAGTACAGCACACAGTCTTTTCAATGGCAATTGTCTCCTGATCCATTGGCCTTGCCATACCTAACTAATAATAAAACCTATATTTTAAAACATCCTATCTCAAGGTTTTAATATTAACTGTAAGATTTTCATGATATACTTTTACATTTATTTAACAAATATTTATTGAGTCTCTACTAAGTCAAAGACTATCCTAGGTTTCATACTGTTTTTCAAGATCAGTAAGACAGTCCTTGCCTTCAGAGAATTTATGATCTAGTTGTCACTAATTCTTTCTTCAACTTAATGAAAAAGTAATGGTTACTTAAAATGTATTTCTTTTTATATTCACTACCTCTTTAAATGCATTTTTCTCTTTGTATTTTCATGAATATAGCTAGGATTTGATTATTTGGCAAAAAGGGTCATATAGTAGCTTATATTAATTGAGGGGTAATTAAAAAATTATTTATGTTGATTACTACAGAAACAATTTTTGCTTCTATAGGTAAATATAAGGTAAATCAAGAATGTAGCATTCAACACTGATGGATAGTGACTGCATTGGGATATGGGTGGGGACTTAATAATATGGGTAAAAGTAGTCACCACATTGTTTTTTCATGTGAAACCTTCATAAGAGTGTATAACAATAATACCTTAATAAAGAAAAAAGAATTAGCATTCAAACAAATAGAGAAGTTAGTGCAAACTAAAAAGAAATTGAGTAACTTTCTAGTTTACCTTCCGTGCTCTTGAGGAAATATTCCTTTCTATTCTTATGGCATCCTTTTGCAGATGAATGCAAAAGGTGTTCCATTTTAGCTTTATATCCTGTATTAGTTTTCTAGGGCTGTCGTAACAGAGGACCACAGACTGTTCAGTTTAAACAACAGGTATTTATTTTCTCACAGTTCTGAAGCCTGGAAGTCCAAGATCAAAGTGTCAGCAGGGTTGGTTCCTTCTGAGGTTTGCAAGGTTGAATCTGTTCCAAATCTCTCCTCGGCTTGTGAATGGCCATCTTCTCCCTGTGTCTTTACCTGGCCTTCCCTCTGTATGTGTCTGTGTCCTAATTTCTTCTTCCTATAAGTATACCAGTCATATTAGATTAAAGCCACCCTAATGGCCCTCTTTTAATTTGAAGTTCCCATGTCCTGCTGCACTCATTTTCTGAAGTATTGGGCCTTAGGACTCCAACAAGAATTTTGTTTGGGTGGAGAACATAATTCACCCATAATGTATTCAAAACCTGGTTGTTGAACTAAAAAAAAACCAAACCTCAGTTTTTCATTATCTTTTTGATTTCTCTACAACCCTGATTGCATTGCAATTAAGTTTTTTAAAAAATCAAAATTTTAGTAAAATAAGCTGGTAATTATCAATTTCTCATCCTCCTCTGGCTCCTCCTTTTTCTTCTGGAGAGGAGTGTTATTGTCATAAAGCAAAGGATCAGGGCAGATGGTCTTTGAGATTAACCAGTGCTTGTGTGCACATTGACACACTTCTCTGAAGTTCAACTGAAATCCTACTACTTCTTCGGTTGGCTCTCTCGCCCTCGGGGAGCACACCTTCCTCTGAACAGCTATCACAGTTTGATCTTAATGAGGCCTTTTTTCTCTAACTATGTTGTTAAGTTTCACCAAAGATAAAATTCTGTGTTACATGTCAATGTTTTCATCAATCTGATGAACAGAAAAAAAATTCTCAAATACTTGATAATTGATCAGAAACTAATTATCAAGCCTGAAAAAAATATCAAGCTTTGTAAATTATGATCTCTTCCTCCCTAATCCCCAAAACTGATAAGGAAAACTATAAATTAAATTAATAATGAGAATTGTTAGAATAAAATACTTAGTTCTAGAATCCACCTTTTCTCACCTCCACCTGTTGCCAGGTCACTAGTGGTCAAGGTGACCAGTAATTCCATGATCAGTTTTCTTCCTCATCTTGTTAGGACTATAAGCAGAAGTTGACACAATTGATAAATTTTCTCCACTTCAGGTCACACAATCTCTTGGTTTTTCCTCTACTTCACTGTTCACTTCTCCATCTCCTTTGCTAATTCTTTTTTTATCCTCACTTGACCACTTAGCTGTATAGTGTTTGAGGGCCTTGCAAATCAGTTTTTGGGACTTTTTAATTCTCTATTTACTCCCTCTACTTACTGTGATCCAGGCTTATGGTTTTAATTCCATATATATGCTAGTGACTCCCAAATATATATTTCCAGTCCATTCCTTTCTCCTGGACTTCCAGACTTATTTCTTCAAATATTTCCAACAATCTAATCAATGACTAATAGTTATTTCAAACTCAACATGCCCCAAACTGAGCTAGTGCTCTTGTCCCAAACCAGTTTCATCCACAGCCTTTGTCACTCTTGTTGATGACAGTTCCTTTCTTCTTAGTTATTCAGACCCAAGTCTTTGGAATCATGCTTGTCTATTCTCATTATCTCATATCTCATATATTTTACATCTAATGTATTTTAGAAATCTTGTGGGCCCCACCTTCAAAATATATCCACAGCTTTGATCACCTTTTACCTCTGACCTGCTGCCATGCTGGCCTCAGCCATCATTTCTTAACTGAACTACTCCAAAAGTTCCATTGCTCACATCCCTGCTTCCCTTCTCATCTCACAACAGCCTTTTAACATATGAGCCAGATTTTCTAAAATTTAGCAAGTCAGGTCATGCTACTCCTTTGCTTAAAATCTTACAATGTTTCTCTTGGTGCTTAGAACAGAAGCCAGAGTCCTTCAAGACCCTTCAGCATCTGGCCCCTAGATATCTCTCCGTATCTCCCACTTGTTTCTTTCTTGTCTAGTCTCCCAAGCCCGGGATCAAAACCCACTCATAATCACACCTGTGGCCTTTGCAGTTGTTCTCCTTCTTCCTCAAATGCTGTCCTCCAGAGAGCCTTACGTTAACTCTCTTTGCTCACATACCACTTTCTCAAGGAGGCTTATGAGTGTCACACCGCTTCCCATTGGAAACTGCCTCGCCTCCACACTTCAGCCTGGTTCTACTTTTTCCTTTTCTTTTTGTTGTTCTTGTTCATGGTATTTGTCACTTCCTAATATGCTGTAAAATTTACTTGTATTATGCTTCTTTGTGGTCCATTTCCCCCACCAAAGGGCAAGTTTATAAAATCAGAGATCTTTGTCTTATTCTCTAGAAGAATGGTTGATAGTAAGCTCTCAGTATATACTTGTGGGAGGTATGGACATGTGGATGAATTAACCAATGTGAACTCACGTTGTCTGTAGGGGTATGTGCAGAGTGTCACTGACAGCTGCAGAATTGAATCTTCCAAGTAAGCCCCATAAAGATAGTTTAAGATTGCTTCAGTTATCTTTAATTATGTTATTATTAAGTATCTAGATTGGAAGTTAATCTGAGTCAAAGATGATGCCTATTGACTTCACTCTTTGTGTGGCCCATGAGGGTAAATGTGTCTCTTGTAAAGAACATTCAATTGTACATCTTGACTGAGAGCAGGGCTCTGGGGCCATCATTCCTCCAAAACAGTTCACTGTCTCACTAGTTATGTGAAGGGCAGTGAGTTAAACTTTGCT
Source organism: Smutsia gigantea (assembly GCA_032199065.1). NCBI lineage: Eukaryota > Metazoa > Chordata > Mammalia > Pholidota > Manidae > Smutsia > Smutsia gigantea. The sequence goes on along the minus strand of JAVSCE010008247.1, from coordinate 35,563 downwards.
GTCTCAGTTTTTGAATCTATAGAATGATTTATAAGAAGCTAAGAGTATTTACCTGATAGGTTGTTGTGAATAGTAAATGAGTAAAGAGCTTAGACTAGGGCTTGGCATATATGAACCAATTAATAATCATGAGATATTAGTATAATTATTACCTTCGAGAGGTAGCTTTATTTAATGAAAGGAATGTCATATTAGGTTTAAGACTGAGGTCTAAGTCTGACTTTATCACTAACTAATCACATGTCATAAACAGTCATTTAATTATTCTGCTTATATTTGAAAACAAAGGAGTAGTACCAGATTATATCTAAGACTTCTTCTGGCTCTAAAATCCTATAATTCTCTGATAATGATGATGTTGAAATATTTCCTTAAAGACATGTATCAAATGCATGGCTCATTACTGTAGGAAATTTATTCTCCAGATAAATTAGAAATGACTAAACTGGTAGAATTCATTCTTATGTTAATCCTTATTTGACATTAAAATATTTGGGGGATTACAAGGACACTATGGGGTTTCAAGATATACTAATTAAGATGATGACACATGTGTATGGCATCTTGCAGATAAACAATGTAAGCTTTTAAATAACATATATAAACATCTACCCTTGCTGTTTTGTAGTTAACTGTTCTTTGAAGGAATACCACAGGCTTGTGTGTAGCATTCATTTCAGTCTATACGACAATTATATATGGAATTTGCAGGATCTAGCAAAATCTCATTAAATTGTCACAATTCAATTTGATAAATAGGAACTCATGTACTTCCAAACCATAGGTGATGGCAACAGGAAGGAGCAACTAATTTCCTACACTTTTTGTGAAGATCAGGTCTTATAATGATGCTCATGAAAATGCTCTGTTACTTAAAAAAAATATATGACCATTAGCAATAAGAGTAGCCTAGATAATAAAATTTAAGTAGATTTCTCTTGGATAAATTCTGATTATGATCAGTAGATACCCGCTTATTTTTATACTTCAATATTTGTTTTCTTTCAGCTTGTAGCTTAAGATAAAAATTCCAGACACTTTAATAACAAAGAGTAAGTCCATAATTTAAAAAAATGTCTTTATCAAAATTTCCATACAACATGATTATTTTCATGCTCTGGTCATTGGCACATTTAATTCAAACACTATTTCATATAGTAAACTTCCAGGAAAAATATGTTAGAATTAAAGTGGCTTTGGTAATAGAATTTGGTCTTTAATCATTTTTCTTTCCTTTAGCTCTGACTTAAAAAAAATCTTGACTGCAGGCAACATTTATATTATTGTTTTATGGTCAAGAATGAGAGTCTATGTGATAATAAAGAGGAAGAGCAGATAGAAAAATATGAAGATTTACTTTAATACTAGAAAATCTCCTCTGAGTAAAATTGTAGTCTTTCTGTGATGTAGAACTGACTTAAAAAGCAGGTGCCTATGCTTCATGGCACTGGGACATGTCCGTCAAATGTGTGTGCTGTCTTGTGCTAAAAGTCCTTGCTTAGTAAATTTCATTTTAACCCTGGGAAGTGCATGCTGAAGGGAAAATTTGACTCCCAATAGATATTTCTCAATCAAATTTTTTTATAGTGTGATTTTTGAGGTTACAAGAAGAAACTGATAATTCAGCTGGGAGCTTATGGAAGAACCTATATCAGATTTTTAAGTGGCTTTGAAATTATCAGTGTAATTGCATGGAGATTTTAAAATATATTATGAATCTGCATTACAGAAGAATGTCTTAATGTTTGATTGTTTATATAGTTTATATTAAACCGTAGATGTTAGTTGTATCTCATTGAACAAATATTTTCAAAGGCTTCTGTTTAGTTTATTCAAAGTCATTCAGGTGTGGAAAAATTATATAGTGCAAATACCTATCATTATTTTGGTTTTCATTCTTTTTGATAATAAGAATTTGACGGAAGTCAGTACCATTATTTCTTACACTAGTTCAACTTAGAGCCACAGTCTATATTTTTCTTTACTTCAAAAGTCCTTTTTCAAAGATGCACCATTTCAGGATTACATAACTATGTATTTATAGACTTTAATTATATAAACTGTATGCATATTCACTATTTGATGAATTTATAACTTAGGAATATTATGAATTTTTTGTAATCTCTGGTTTATTTGTCTTCTATGTGCCCTAATTTCTGCAGAAATATAAGGGACTCAAGTAGACAGTTATTTGGCCAGACTGTACTACAATTTAGAGTCGAGTTGGAGAAATGAGGGGATTTGCTATATTTATGATTTGATTTCAATTTGACCAATATTTGTTAAAAATATGCCATTAATAAAGATTTATATTCAGATTTATGTATCATGCAAGGATGAAAAAGCCATTGAACCTGCCATATAAATTCATAAATTAGTGAAACAGATAGACATATATAAAATCTGGCAAGCCAACCAATTGGGTTCTGCATATAAAGGTGGCAGAGATGAATTCTAATTAGATTGAGGAAAGGGGAAGAAATTGTGTGATAGGAGAATTAGAGCTAGAGGTTGACATTTGCAAGACATTTCTCTAGTAAAATAAAGCAGGGAAGACAGGTGATCCAGTCAGGTCCAAGGGCCCAAGTATGGGTGTGCAGGGTAAGCAATAACAGCAAAATTGTATTTAATTTTTAACATTTTATAAAATGTGTTTACTTTGCATAATGCTCTACTTAATTATTGCAATATAATTGTAAAACCACATATGACCAAATTGTAGCAAAATAGCAAATTGGACACCATTATTCAGTATTTCTCTGTCTTTTGTATTGGTGGCCCTCAGCTGATTTTGGCACCTAACGTCCTCATGTTCGGTTGCGGTGCCCAACCCCCCATGGTCACATGGTCTAGTAGTTAGTGTGCACGTTTGAAAGTCAAATGACCTCGAGTTGACGTGCAGTTCTAACTCTACCTCTTACTAGTGAGTGATGATGAACTGGTTATTTGGGCACTTGTCATTTTATTATTTCAACATACAAAACTAATAGGAAAGAATACTCACCTCAAAACATAAAATACAAAGACGGGTCTAAACACGAGTTTTATCACACTGACTATCCAGGAGTTGATGATGAGGGTGCTGCCTGCTGTAGCAGTGGGTATGGTTTTGTGGCGATGCACTGAGTGCCCAGATATCAGGTGCCCATGATCTCTGCTCAGATGTCATCTCCTCAGTGAACCCTCAGACCAACCCTTCAAAAATGGTGGTCCTCTCCTTACAACCACACTCTGTCTTTATTTCTGCTTTATTTTTGTCCATTGAACTTACCACCATCTGTTATACTATACATTTTACTAATTTACTTCATATCTGTTTTCTCTAGTTAAAATATATGCTCTACAAGAGAAGGAGTTTTCTTATACTTTGTTCACTGCTGTATCACTAATGCTTAGAAAATTGACTGTCATGGAATATTTTTTGATTGATGAGTAAATCACCTAATGTAGTCAGCTAAATATGCTTTTTGCTAACTTGTTCATACATAACCTAAGAAATATGCATGCATTTACAGATTATCTCTGAAAACAGAACCTTAACCTAGTTGTTGTAAAGGTAGAACTCCTGATCCATGCCACGTGGGAGGAGTGGTAGATGACATTTCACCCGTCGTCTTACAGAGGTCCTGATGAGAAGTTCTGAGATGAGTTAACTTTCTACCTGCTACTCTGGCATCTTACTGTATAGTACATATTATTCTTAGATACTAAATCATAAAAGTTATGATAAATTATATAAAATTATAATTATTTTTAAAAGTTACATAAGTTATCTAAAATTATGTTACATAAAATTATGTTATATAACATATTATAACATATAAAAGATTATAATGAAGTTAGTTTAATATATTTTGCACTGAGTTTCAGGTGCATGGGCAAATCAGTTATTAAAACCAGTTTAGGAAGAAGTGAAAAGATTCATGCAGATGAAAAGAACTGCAGCGTGTCTTCTTGAGAACACAGATGACAGGGATACCTAAACATATATTATACATGGAGGTTTTCCAAACAGATACAGATTCATTCCCCCCAGAGCCCATGACAGAACAGACAACTTTAAAACAATCAAAGCCAAAGATGTACTATTGCTATTTATTAGCATGAATCCTAAGATCAAACACATTATACAGGTGAAACTGTTATTTCTGTTTTCTGAGTTTCTTTAAAAGAAGATTTTCAGTCAGGATATAGCTTGTGACTTATGAACTAGAAAATAAAAAAGTTATGTCTCAGCTTGTGAAATTCCTACTGGTCTGATATATTTTCATTATTTGCCCCAATTTTTTTCTTTCTGGAAATGTAATTACTCTTGCCTCCTAGAACTTAATTATAGTGTCCTGGAGGGGTTTTCCAATGTCTGCTACTCAACTTCCTTGTATAAAGCAGGTTGGCATTTTAATAATAGGACATATTAAAATTTTGCATTTAAAAACATTTCCGATTAGAAATTAAACTTCCTAAAATGATTTTACAACTATGTCACATATGTGTATTCAGAACTCTGGATTACAAAAAATGTAAGTTTATATTGTACTATTAAAAGTAAAATCCTAAAAATGGCTTCAGATGAACTAGGTAATTAATTGTTTGGAAGGTATCATGGGAAGGACTTCCTGGGTGATGCACTTTAACTCAACAGTATTTACTAAATATCTAACCCATGACTGGCACTCAACATTTTGTGAGAACAATCCAAATCCTTAGTCACAGAATGGCTTCAATTCAGCAGCCAATTCCCCTAATCTTGGCTGTCCCATTTAGCACATTAACCAAGCATTATGTTTTTAAATACACTATCATATTTAATATTCATTAACAATCCTGTGAGATATAGATGACCATTTTAGAGCTAAGGGAACAGTTTCAGAAGTGTTCAGTTTTTAGATGACAGTCTCACATCTATAAATGGCACAACTAGAATTCCAACCCAGATACTCCAATTTTAAGTCTAGAGCTTATTTCACTATACCACAGCCCCCTTTCTTAATGACTTGGTAGTCTTCCTGGCATGTAATGCAATGTAAAGTATTTTTTTGTCACGTGGTATCCAGATTGTTTTAACTCATGGTTAAAAAGTCATTGACTTATATAATACTCTGTCACACACATCTCTGATACACAGAACTGGCTTTTGAGACTTATTCTCAAAATCCAATGTACTCTAACTGTGAAACAAGGCCAGGCCAACAAGACCAGAACAAGTTTCTCTATGGAGTGTATTCATCTTTCTTACTTTGTCGTTCACTGGAACAAGCAATAAAATACACGTGGACTGGCTTCTGGCTCTGAGTGATGTCACGTGTATGTTCAGCAGCCTTGATGTTGTTCCTTAACCAATAATTTACTTGGATTTCTTTGATATCCATAAGACTTCATAATGCCTTTAATATTAGGCATTGTTTCCCTCTTTTTATAGATGAGAAAACTGAGGCTTAAAGATACCAGAGCAGTCATTGAAGGTCATATAGCTGGCAATGGAGAAAAAGGACAAAATTCGAGACTTTTTGGCTCCAAATCTTTATAGCCTTTCCATGTTTCTTATGCAATAAACAATGTTATACTATGCAAATATATAGTGTACATATTAGAAGTATATTGTCTTTCCATAATGCTATGCAGTAGTGCTTTGGGGCAGAAGAATCCACATTTTACCCCAAAAGTGTAGTGCCATGAGAGATGCTGTTACCAATGAAGCAAAAGATGATGGATTTTAGAAATGAAACATTTAGCAGAATAATAAGCAATGCTTACAGGTTATTTAGTGTCATCGAAGGAAGCTAGGGTGGATTTAGGCAAACTTAGAAAAATCAGTTCAATAATTTGTATGCAAAAATTTGGAAGACAAAAATATTGCCTCAAAGAAATGATCAATTATTTCATTCCTTTATTCTTTCAACACTGAATATGCATTTAGCATTGTTGTTAACAGCAGAATACTTGGGTTTAAGACTTAGCTTCACTACTAGCTGAATGAAAACTTGACAATCTCTGAGCTTCTAGGTTTCTCATCTGTAAAATGGAGATAATAAGAGTGCTTATCTTACTGAGTTGATGTGACTAATCCTCACATCAGTTACTGAGTTAATGTATGTCAGGTATTTAGAACAGTGCCTGGCACCTGTAGTAAACCCTATATATGTGCTTAGAGTATTGCAATATAATAATCATTATTGTTAATACTATTTATAGTGCATTATAGAAATATAACAATGAGTAAGAAATAGTCCCTACACTCTATATACTTATAGTCAAGTGAAGGAGGTAAGTTCTGTGTCAGAGGAGACTGCCTGAAAAAGGTAGTGTTGTAACTGTAGGTGAATCCTGGAAACAATAGAAAATATGTGAAAATGTTGATCCTTAAAGCTGCCACTTCTGCAAATAGACATACATTTTCCTAGATCAAGCTCTTTTGTCAAATACAAAGTGAGCACTAACAATTAGTTTTAAAATTATGAATTCCCTCAGAGAACCCAAATAAGAAATAGAAGGCTCTAGAATAACATAGTTCTTTGGACTGGCTTTAGATAGAGTGACCATTAATTACTTAAAGTTTCAGCAGACACCTTGTAGGAGCATCTATGTGGGGAGAATGTTCTAGATGAAGGGAACAGCATATGCAAAGGCCCTGAAGTTAAAAATTTCAATGAAGTTGGAGCTTAGTGAGCAAGTGGGAGAGTGGCAGGAATAAGACTGAGAGTGAGACAGGCCTGGGACCATGCAGGTTCTTGGGTGTTTCTGGAAAGAGTTTGGGTCTTTTCTCAGTATAAAAAGATATTAAAAGGCTTTAAGCAAAAGGGTGGCCTGCTGTTGAGTAGAGAAGACTTGGGGAATAGGGAAGGCTAAGGGTTCAGGGGTGTAGGTGTAAAGGTTCCCCCCCTCCAATAGCCATACTCTGTAAATTGAACAACTAATTGACCATGAAGAGTGACAATTAAAAAACGTAACTCACACTATTTAAACTTTATTCTGGGAAAATGGTCTCTGAGCCTGCATAAGTGATTTCAAAATAGGCACTGTAACACAAAGAAAGCAAACCTATTTGGAGCTGCATGAGAATCTTAGACTGTGTGTTGCTTGTTCTAAGTGACAAATTAAGCTGATGATCCTAGCAGACTGGGTTACAGCAATTAAAAGGGTCAGGAACAGATGGAGTGTCTCCCTCCCTGTCGTGAATCAGAGAGGAAAAGCAGGAAGGGCACCCTCTTTTGTTTACAAATTTACAAACAATACAAAAAATAAATAATATTCTAAGACAGTACAAATTCAAATACTGTTCCCTATTGTCAGTTATATTCAGCATGCCAACACAGAGAAAGGCAATTCTTCATTCACAGACAGGTCATTTGGCATTGCACTATTCAAAATGCTTTGATCATCCTAGGTTTTGTTTTTGGTGCTAATATTTTAAGAAAGGCACTGCATTTGCAACTTATTAAAGACTCCCAACAACAAATAGTTCACTTTGTTTTGGACTTGTAGTTCTGAGTTTTTAATCATCCACCACATAAGGGCTGGTCAGGAGATACCCATTGGTGAAGCTTGCATTGTGGGGATTCTGCCTTGGAGGTTCTGAGTCCTTCTCTGAGCTCAGCTCAGTATCACCTTGGAGGGAGACCAGTAAGGAGATTAATTCTTCTGTCCAGGGGAAAAAATGTAGATGGATTTGTGAAAAGTTTTTGTAGTAGAAATGACAGAACTTACTGATGGATTGAACTGTATATGAGACATGAGGACCTCAAAGGAATCTGGGAAACTCTGAGGATTTTCCCCAATTTTTCTTCTGATGTATTCACCTACATGGGAAAGGCATGCAATATGTGATTGTTTACTTTTTAATAGGTATAAAATAATATTTAAAGACTTAAAATATAACTTTAAAATTTTCTCATGATTACTAGTGTTTCATTTTTAAATATTCCTTTCTAGCCTTTATCCAATATAGTTTTCATAGCTGTGAACATAGTCTAAATGTAGCTGAATTTTTTCTGTTTCCACTTAATAATGGGTTATCAGTGGTCTTACATTATTTTGCATCTTCATATAATTTAATAATTTTGATGACTGCATGCATGTTTATTCCCCCAAAGTCATATCTTTCAATAATTAACCATCTTTCATTGTTAGTTATTTCACTAAGATTAATGAAAAATATTGACTAAACCAGATCTGATTTTTAAAAAGAGGTTTTGATCTTTCAAAGTTAAATACAATATTGTCAAGTGGACTAAGAGATATGAAAATCATTCAAAAACTTCAGTGACCAGTTTAATGTCTTTCTTAGAAAACTTATTTATTAGCATAGCTTATAGTCTGAGACTTTTAAAATGCTGATGAAACTGGTCTATTGTTTTGCTTGTTCACTTCAATAAGTATTTTTTAGCATTAGAGAAAAATCTGACTTTGTGCTGCATGCTATAGAACAATGAAAATATTAATGACCAGTGTTCATATTTGAGATTTTAAATGTTCTATACCTATTTGTTATTTAATAATGAGATAATGAGTGATTAGATGACTTCAACTCGCTTTTTTGGGGATACCATTAGTGAAATGTCACTTGAAGAAAAGTGATAATGATAGTACTCCACATACAGAAACGGAGCTGCTAATTAGCAATAGAATATCTAATTAGGAATAAGTCTTATTGTCTCATAATATTACTTGATTGACTCAGCCTATAAAATGGGATGTAACTCAGAACATGAAATTGTATTGATTGAAGAAATTTATGGGAAGTTGACCCTAATACAAATTAGGGTTTTCAAGATCTTTAATACTAGCATTCCCATTTTATGTGTTTCTTGTGCCTGGATTTTTTATCAAAGCAAACATTTTTTAAAGCACAACAAAAACTCTCCTAATCTGCAGAAATATTTAATGATCATGAAAATGAAGGAGAAATGCTAAGATTTGTGGTAAGAACTTCTGAGTCATTCTAACACAAATTTGTGTAGACATGAGGGATAATTCTCTTTGCCTCCAATCAATGATGTAATTAATACAAGTAAGAGAAGATACACTACTGAGGGATGCAGAAACTAGATTTTGGGAAGGCCAAGTTGCAGTGGTGTGTTTAATGTACTTCCATTACCGAGGGCAAAATTGTTGTGCAGTTGGTCTGTTTTGATTGGCTGGGTAAGAAGGAACTTTGAAAGAGCACATGCATTTATGTGATGATTATAACCAAGAATTTTTGTTTGTTTGTTTTTTGTTTTAGAGTTGGGCATAAGTTTGTTTTCATTGTTATTTTTTGTTTTCATGTTGATTTTCTTCAAATTTAAATTTTTCTTCAAGTTGTTAAGAGCACTTGAACCACATTAGAAATATGTGATAGCAAAATGTCTTTTTCCCTAAAATGATGTTCATAATGATGAACCCATGACTTCAAGAAAAGGCTAAATTAACTCCAAAAGGCAAGGGAGATTCTGAAATAGTTTCCAACCAAAACTAATAATATGCAATGAAAAATTCCTGTTTAAATGTGTGACCTTCAATTACACAGGACTGGATAAAACAAGAACACATCACTGTTGTAGGTAGAGAAGACATTTTTTATTTTCTGCATGTGAATAATGGTAGAGTCACTGGAGGATTTTCTATATTAATTATGGTAATTTGGAACAGGGACCTAGAGAAGTTTTTCTATGTATTATGTAGTAAAAATACTTAGAAAAAACTAAACAAGATGAAACTTGGTTGCGTAGATGCACCCTAGATTTGCATTGTCCAGTACCGTAACCATTAGCCGTGTGTAGTTATTTAAATGGAAGTTAATTTAAAGTAAATAAAATGAAGGATTCAGTTCCCCAGTGGCACTGTTTACATTTCAAAGGCTTGTACATGTTCCCTCATCTCTTATTTTATTATTAATAATGATTATAATCATAATAGCAGTATAGCTAACATTTTGATACTTGAGTATATATCAGAAAAATGCATATTGTAACATATAATTTATTATTTTTTTATTTTGCTATCATAAATGTACAATTACACGAATATTATGGTTACTAGACTGCCCCCATAATCAAGTCCCCACCACATACCCCATTACAGTCATGGTCCATCAGTGTAGTAAGATGCTATAGAATCACTACTTGTCTTCTCTGTGTTATACTGCCTTCCCCATGTCCCCACCCCTACATTAAACGTGCTAATCGTAATGACTCTTTTTCCCCCTTATCCCTCCCTTCCCACCCATCCTCCCAAAACCCTTTCCCTTTGGTAACTATTAGTCTGTTCTTGGGTACTGTGAGTCTGCTACTGTTTTGTTCCTTCAGTTTTTTATTTGTTCTTATACTCCACAGATGAGTGAAATCATTTGATACTTGTCTTTCTCTGCCTGGCTTATTTCACTGAGCATAATACCCTCTAGCTCCATCCATGTTGTTGCAAATGGTAGGATTTGTTTATGGCTGAATAATATTCCATTGTATATATGTACCACATCTTCTTTATCTATTCATCTACTGATGGACACTTAGGTTGTTTCCATTTCTTGGCCACTGTAAATAGTGCTGCGATAAACATAGGGGTGCATACGTCTTTTTCAAACTGGGCTCCTGCATATTTACGGTAAATACCTAGGAGTGGAATTCCTGGGTCAAATAGTATTTCTATTTTGAGTTTTTTGAGGAACCCCCATACTGCTTTCCACAATGGTTGAACTAGTTTACATTCCCATAGCAGTGTAGGGGGATTCCCCTTTCTCCACATCCTCGCCAACATTTGTTGTTTGTCTTTTGGATGTTAGCCATCCTAACTGGTGTGAAGTGATATCTCATTGTGGTTTTAGTTTGCATTTCTCTGGTGATTAGGGATGTGGAGGATCTTTTCATGTGCCTGTTAGCCATCTGAATTTATTCTTTGGAGAAGTGTCTGTTCAGCTCCTCTGCCCATTTTTTAATTGGCTTATTTGCTTTTTGGTTGTTGAGGTGCATGAGCTCTTTATATAATCTGAATGTCAACCCCCTATCAGATATGTCATTTATGAATATGTTCTCCCATACTGTAGGACGTCTTTTTTTTCTATAGATGGTGTCCTTTGCTGTACAGAAGCTTTTTAGTTTGATATAGTCCCACTTGTTCATCTTTGCTTTTGTTTCCCTTGCACCAGGAGATATGTTCATGAAGAAGTTGTTCATGTTTATGTCCAAGAGATTTTTGCCTATGTTTTTTTCTAAGACTTATAGTTTCATGACTTGCAGGTCTTTGATCCATTTTGAGTTTACTTTTGTATATGGGGTTAAACAATAAGCCAGTTTCATTCTCTTACATGTAGCGGCCCAGTTTTGCCAACACCAGTTGTTGAAGAGGCTGTCATTTCCCCATTGTATATCCACGGCTCCTTTATCGTATATTAATTGACCATATATGCTTGGGTTTATATCTGAGCTCTCTATTCTGTTCCACTAGTCTATGGGTCTGTTTTTGTTCCAGTACCAAGTTGTCTTGATTACTGTGGCTTTGTAGTAGAGCTTGAAGTCAGGGAGTGTAATTCTCCCTGCTTTATTCTTCCTTCTCAGGATTGCTTTGGCTATTTGGGGTGTACTGTGGTTCCATATGAATTTTAGAATGATTTTCTCTAGTCCATTGAAGAATGGTGTAGGTATTTTGATAGGGATTGCATTGAATCTGTAGATTGCTTTAGGCAGGATGGCCATTTTGACAATATTAATTCTTCCTATCTATGACCACAGGATGTGTTTTCATATATTGGTTTCCTCTTTAATTTCTCTCATGAGTGTCTTGTGGTTTCAGAGTGTACATCTTTCACTCCCTTGGTTAGGTTTATTCCTAGGTATTTTATTCTTTTGGATGCAATTGTGAATGGAATTGTTTTCCTCATATCTCTTTCTCCTAGTTCACCATTAGTGTATAGGAATGCCACAGATTTCTACATATTAATTTTGTATCCCACAACTTTGCTGAATTCAGATATTATATCTAGTAGTTTTGGAGTGGATTCTTTGGGTTTTTTATGTACACTATCATGTCATCTGCAAACAGGGACAGTTTGACTTCTTCCTTGCCAGTCTGGATGCCTTTTATTTCTTTGTTTTGTCTGATTGCTGTGGCTAGGACCTCCACAATTATGTTGAATAAAAGTGGGGAGAGTGGGCATCCTTTTCTTGTTCCCAATCTTAAAGGAAAAATTTTCAGCTTCTCGCTGTTAAGTATGATGTTGGCTGTGTGTTTGTCATATATGGCCTTTATTATCTTAAGGTACTTGCCCTCTATACCCATTTTGTTAAGAGTTTTTATCATGAATGAATGTTGAATTTTGTCAAATGCCTTTTCATCATCTATGGAGGTGATCATGTGGTTTTTGTCCTTCTTTTCGTTGACGTAGTGAATGATGTTGATGAATTTTCAAATGTTGTACCATCCTTGCATCCCTGGGTTAAATCCCACTTGATCCTGATGGATGATCTTTTTGATGTATTTTTGAATTCGGTTTGCCAATATTTTGTTGAGTATTTTTGCATCTGTGTTCATCAGGGATATTGGTCTGTAATTTACTTTTTTTGTGGTGTCTTTGCGTGGTTTTGGTATTAGAGTGATGTTGGCTTCATACAATGAGTTTGGGAGTATTCCTTCCTCTTCTACTTTTTGGAAAACTTTAAGGAGGATGGTTTAGGTCTTCACTAGATGTTTGATAAAATTCAGCAGTGAAACCATCTGGTACAGGGGTTTGTTCTTAGGTAGTTTTTTGATTACCAATTCAATTTCTTTGCTGGTAACTGGCCTATTCAGATTTTCTGTTTCCTTCTGGGTCAGCCTTGGAAGTTGTATTTTTCTAGAAAGTTGTTCATTTCTTCTAGGTTATCCAGTTTGTTACCATATAATTTTTCATAGTATTCTCTCATAATTCTTTGTATTTCTGTGGTGTCTGTAGTGATTTTTCTTTTCTCATTTCTGATACTGTTTATGTGTGTAGACTCTCTTTTTTTCTCTATAAGTCTGGCTAGGGGTTTATCTATTTTTTTATTTTCTTAAAGAATCAACTCCTGCTTTCATTGATTCTTTGTTATTTTATTTTTCTCAGTTTTATTTATTTCTGCTTTAATATTTATTATGTCCCTCCTTCTACTGACTTTGGGCCTCATTTCTTCTTCCTTTTCTAGTTTCATTAATTTTGAGTTTGGACTGTTCATTTGGGATTGTTCTTCTTTCCTGAGGTAGACTTGTATTGCAATATATTTCCCTCTTAGCACAGCCTTTGCTGCATCCCACAGATTTTATGGTGTTGAATTATTGTTGTCATTTGTCTCCATATATTGCTTGATCTCTGTTTTTATTTGATCATTGATCCATTGATTATTTAGGGGCATGTTATTAAGCCTCCATGTGTTTGTGGGCTTTTTCATTTTCCTTGTGTAATTTATTTCTAGTTTCATAAATTTGTGTTCTGAGAGGCTGGTTGGTACAATTTCAATCTTTTTGAATTTACCGAGGTTCTTTGGTGGCCTAGTACATAATCTATTCTTGAAAATGTTCCATGTGCACTTGAGAAGAATGTCTATCCTGTTGCTTTTGTATGGAGTGTTCTGTAGATGTCTGTTAGGTCCATCTGTTCTAATACGTTGTTGAGTGCCTCTGTCTCTTTACTTATTTTCTGTCTTTTTGATCTGTCCTTTGGAGTGATTGGTGTGTTGAAGTCTCCTAAAATGAATGCATTGCATTCCATTTCTCCCTTTAATTCTGTTAGTATTTGTTTCATGTATGTAGGTGATTTTTATTGGGTGCATAAATATTTATAATAGCTATATCCTCTTGTTGGACTGACCCTTTTATCATTATGTAATATCCTCCTTTGTCTCCTGTTACTTTCTTTGTTTTGAAGTCTATTTTGTCTGATTAAGTACTGCAACTCCTGCTTTTTTCTCCCTATTAATTGCATGAAATATCTTTTTCCATCCCTTTATTTTCAGTCTCTGTTTTCTTTGGGTTTGAAGTGAGTCTCTTGTAGGCAGCATATAGATGGGTCTTGTTCTTTTTATCCATTCAGCGACTCTATGTGTTTTTTTAGTGCATTCAGACCATTTACATTTAGGGTAATTATCAATGGTTATGTACTTATTGCCATTGCAGGCTTTAGATTCATGGTTACCAAAGGTTCAAGGGTAATTCCCTTACTATCAAAGAGTCAAATTTAACTCACTTCTTGTGCTATTACAAACACAACCTAAAGGTTCTTTTTTTTTTTTTTTGGTCCTTTTTCTTTTTCTTCCTCCTCCATTCTTTGTGTGTTATGAATCATATTCTGTACTCTTTGTCTATCCCTTGGGTGACATCTATTTAGCCTTAAGAATACTTCTATCTATAGGAGTCCCTCCAAAGTCCTGTAGAGGTGGTTTGTGATGTGTAAATTCTCTCAACTTTTGCTTATCTGAATATTGTTTATCCCTCCTTCAAATTTAAATGATAACCTTGCTGGGTAGAGTATTCTTGGTTTGAGGCCCTTCTGCTTCACTGCATTAAATACATCATGCCACTCCCTTATGGCCTGTAAGGTTTCTGTTGAGAAATCTGATGATAGCCTGATAGGTTTTCCTTTGTATGTGATCTTTTTTCTCTCTCTAGCTGCTTTTAAAAGTCTGTCTTTATCCTTGATCTTTGCCATTTTAATTATTATATGTCTTGATGTTGTCTTCCTTGGGTCCCTTGTGTTGGGAGATCTGTACACCTCCTTCCCCAGATTGGGGAAGTTTTCAGCAATTACCTCCTCAGTGACACTTTCTATCCATTTTTCTCTCTCTTCATCTTCTGGTACCCCTATAATGTGAATGTTATACCGTTTGGATTGGTCACACAGTTCTGTCAATATTCTTTCATTCTTAGAGATTCTTTTTTCTCTCTGTGCCTCAGCTTATTTGTATTCCTATTCTCTAAGTTCTATTCCATTTACCATATCTTCTACTACATCTAATCTGCTTTAAAATCCCTGCGTTGTGTGTTTTATTTCAGATATGGAATTTTTAATGATTGAATTTCCATCTTAAATTTGTTCCTGAGTTCCTGAATACTTTCCTGTACCTCCATAAGCATGTTTATAATTTTTATTTTGAACTCTCTTTCAGGAAGATTGGTGAGTTCAGTTTCATTTGGCCCTTTTTCTGCAGTTTGTGAGATTTTGGTCTGAACCATATTCTTTTGACGTTTCATATTTCCATGTGGTGCCCGCTAGTGCACAGAAACTCCAGTCTCTGGGGCTGCTCAGCCCCCATAGTGCAGTTGGGGGTCATTGCAGAGTGGAGCTGGTTCCTGGGGGGAGGAAAGATCTGTTTCCTTATTCCCATCTGCAGTGCCTGTCTCCAATATCACAGCCAGTGGGCCAATCACACAAGTGTAAGCCTCTGTGCTCAGCGTCTCTAGCTGATATAGGCGGGGCCTCCCTCTGGCTGGCCTGACACCAGAGCAGTGACTGCCGGTTTGTGAGCAAGTGCTGTCAGGCCAGGAGGAAGGCTTGGCAGGCTGTGTATCACAGTCAGGGGCTTTGGAGCTGAGTAGCCAGCCAGGGATATGGAGCACCTGAAGCTCCTCAGCGTTCCCAACCTACTGGGCAGAGCATGCTCAGACAACCTTGTCCAGCTCTCCCTTCTCCCCTGTAGCAAGCTCCGTGCTACCCCTGCCCCCTCAGCAGCCCTCTCACTGCTAGAAAGCCTCTCAGACTGCCTGCCTTTCCTCTGTCACAGAGCGGCCAAATGTGGATCCCATCCTCCACAAACTGCCGGAATGTCGTCCCTCAGGCACTCAGCCTGTCCCAGATCCCCAACCTCCAGAGCACACACAGAGTAGGTTTCTGCTCACAAAGGAGATCCCCAGGGCTAGGTGTTCAGTAGTCCCAGGCTTCCACCCTCTACCCTGCTCCATTTCTCTTCCTCCTGCCGGTGAGCTGGGGTGGGGGAAGGGCTCGGGTCCCGCTGGATCAAGGCTTTCATACGTTACCCTGTTTTGTCATGTCTGCTCTGTTCGTGAGGTCTGTATGCGGTCTGGTTCAACCTTCTTTCCTCTTGCTGTTTTAGGGTTAGTTGTATTAATTAATTATATTTTCATACTATTTGTGGTTTGGGGAGGAGTTCTCTACCTCACCTCTCATGCTGCCACCTTGAATGCCCCCTGTCCACTGATTTTGATCAGTGGTAGGAACAGCCTTGAGAGTGATATGTAACATATATAATTTTATGGATGGTTAAAATAATCCTACCATATAAGTCTTATTAATCTCCTTTACCGTCTGAGGAAACCATGACTGATGGGAAAGTTAGTAGTTGATAGAGATAGGATTCCAATCTAGGCCTCTCTCATACTGTATACCATGATCTTTCTTATACAAACTCTTTCATTATGAATGGATTCACAAATAAAAATAAATATTATCTACATTTTGCAAATAGAAAATCTGAGGCTATTTATGTAACTGGGAGAAATCTATATCCTACAGAATGGAAGCAGGAGGATTGGGAGGCACTGGGCAATAGATGATACATGTTATCCTAGCTATTGACACTTTAAAAATGTTCTATAATATCCATTGTCATGAGTCTGAGTTACAACTTTTTTGGCAGATGTTTTTAGGCCTGTTGGGAGTATGAATAGTCTTCACTACAACACAATATTCGAAGTAGGTTACTTATGGTCAGATTGCTAGAGCTATCTATGTTCAGGGGCATAGGGTGATAAATACCCTCACAATTAGGTAACTTGTCAATGAAAGTACTCTTGCATCTAGTGGACATTTTACCAGGTTTATTATACAATTTTAGTATTTAGCATTTTAGTATCGTTATTGAACAAAGTCCTTTAGGGACTGGCTACTGCAAAATAACCTAAAATTTTGAAATGAGCTT
This sequence comes from Smutsia gigantea, assembly GCA_032199065.1. Classification (NCBI taxonomy): domain Eukaryota; kingdom Metazoa; phylum Chordata; class Mammalia; order Pholidota; family Manidae; genus Smutsia; species Smutsia gigantea. The sequence continues at coordinate 18,707 of JAVSCE010008247.1, read as the reverse complement.
AATAGGAAATTTTAGTTCATATTCATTTTTAATGACTTATTTAAATAACTGCCAGGGGAAATTCTTATGCATAACTCTTGATCATTAATATTGAAGCTTTAAAATGGAAGTTTGGTTAGACCATGCCTTGAGAGAATAACCATACAATACACTTGAACAAATATTTGAAATTTTTATCAGGATAAAATAAAGCAATTTTACTTTGCAGCCGAAGAGGTTACCTTTTATCGGGTTGCTTCCCAATAGAGTAAGTATGCTGCTTCCTTAACAGCTGGATAAATTCAAGTTGCAAATTGTAGTTTTAGAATTTGCCTATGGTTATTGAAACCGGCAGGGACACTTAAAATCCCTTATTCTTGGGTCAAGGCATATTTTGTGAATTATTTGCTTTTAGTAAGAGAAGGTGGTAACTAAAATCAAAACTACTTAATATCCTGAAAATAAAAAGCACTGTTTTAAAATGAGGACAAGAAACAATTTTTACAACTGCTGAATTTGAAATTATAATTAAAATTTTAAATGACATTTTAAGAAAGTGAGAATTTTTAATATTCTGTGACAAGTCATGGCAAAAAAAATACTTCAACACATAGAAGACTAGATAGACAATATTTTAGAATCAATTAGTTTATGTATTCTGAATAATTTAATAAAGGTTATTTTTAAGTAATCAGTTCTTTTAAAAAAATGTAGGCATGAGATTTGTGGCCTGTGTCCATAACATAGCTGTCATATGAGTTTCACACAACAGTGGCCTAGCTAACAGTACTAGTGCTTAAAAACCTTGCTTCTTTCATAGTTCATTCAGACTTATTCTTGGCCAAAGTATAGATTGGTGAAAAAACTTATAGCAACTCATGTAAAACACTGCAAATTAGGGTCAAAATAAAAAAGGTGGTAATATGAATCTAAACATTTCAATGGTATTTTGGGAACCATTTTCTATTGAATAAAACAGGAATTTTGTCTTGTGTTGATTCTATCCTCCTTGTCTTTAGATTTTGTTTTCTCCTTACCCTTTTCATTTTTTTTCTGGGCTATGGCTAAATTTCCCCATCTTTCCAAGGCTCAAATTATATAACTGTACAGTCAGCAGAAGAATTTCTTGGAACTGCCATGCACACTGAAACCTTTGGAGGGAAGGGAATGCATTCCAAGTGGTTTACTTTGTTCTTCCTTTTGAGTTCCAAAAGATGTAAGAGGGATTTCTCCAAGGAAAGAAAAAATACCTCCTTCACCTCATTCTCAGAACTTGTGTGCTAAAAATTAACAGAGAATATTTAACATCTAGCCAACAATGAAACTTTCAGTAGGTCTCTGAAGAAATCTGGAAGGGAAAATGGTCAAAGCAGAGTCATTTTCAGAATACTCAGGGTATTAGGCAAATTTTTCCTCCAGGCAGTTCTGCAAGGGAGTTACTTTCTCATTTTGCTGGCAAAGTGCACATACTTCAGGGACAGATGAGTTTTACAAAATGTCACACCTCCAGTTATTCTTCATTTACAATAGCATTCTCATTGATCAATTTGTCAAAACTTTCTTTTTGTCACTGATGGAAGAAGAAACAAACTCTTAACCTCTCCACTGCCTTGGCATAAATTATTTATAGAATACATTTTCAATAATTAAAAGAGTGCAAGTCATCACTATTGAGATTCTGAAATCCACTGCCCTCCTTGTTAAGTCACTAAGCAAAGCAAAATTATTAAATTTGAAGGAACATATAGCTGATCTTTCTTTGAAAGGTATTACTGGAGATCCGGAGACAAAGTTCAACACTCATAGGGTTTTTGCTATAGACACCAGTTAAAGGAGCTTCTCAGGAAGCTTTTTTAAACTTTTGCTAGAAAATTGTTCTAGTGAAAACCTCTATTACCAACGTTTGTTTGTGAGACAAAGTAAAAAGCTTTTTATAAATATTATAGAGAAATGCTGCTGTGTTATAAAATTAAGCACACAGTAAGGCACTCAATAAGTACTTTCTTTTCATTGATTATCTGAAAGTAAATGCATCTCATTATGTGAGATGTAATTTGGTTCAGCACCATAACATGTAGAAGAATTGTCCAGGGAAATTCATAGTAATATTAGCATATCCTCACACAGTCCTAAATATGGGCTGTGGGGAACCTTTGAAGCCATTTTTTTCTCTGTGGCTGGCCAAGTCTTGGAGCTCCTTGAACAGGCTGTGTGAGTACAATGCTGGCAAGCGCACATGGAGAGGACAGGCTCACCCTGCTAGTGAGGTAAGCAGGGAAATTCAAGCCCGCCAGACTCTCATATTTGACACTCACAAGGGGAAATGAAGAGTGACACTAATTAAAGATAAACACATTCCCTCATAAATAGACTACATGAAAAATTGAATTGTTCTTTTTGACAGGTTATTTTGATTTAGAAAAAGAAGAACAGAAGAGTGGTCCCAAGGTAGATAACTGGGAGTAACATTACCATCAGCCGAGGTCATCTAAGACAAAACAAGGGAAAAGCCTTCCTAGAAGAAAATGAAGTTGGATTTTCTCGAATTATAAATTATATTATGTTCTTTTCTCAAAATCAAGAATTACACTTTGCCCATCATTGAGATTTAAAAATTGATGTAGATTGAATGAAGTAACCAAGGAATTTCATGGTTCTAACTTAGGTTTAAAAATATTAAAATTCATATTTGACTAAGTTATTTTTCCTGAAGACTTGTTTAGATTTAAATGACAAGTGTGAGAAAATCTGAAAAGAAAACTTCTGTAAGCGTGAGGGCAATAATTCATATTGCTTTGCTTGTCAAATTAAGGAATACTGAAAGAAAAGTTATGGAGACTTCAAAATAGCTTAAAAATTTTGAAAATACTAATCCAAAACAAAATATTTATCTTTAAATTCTCAAAATTGAATGACCATATGTAAATAAATGGTTTTGAAAATCTCAAACATTCCCCTTGAGAGTCTCCAGTAGTAATCCTAGAGAGGCTGTTCATTCAATACATTTTGATTGGTAGCCTCTCAATAACATGCCAGGAATTATTCTTGACCTTGAGGATAAATTAGTGAAAAAAGTAGAAAGTGGAGGAAATGCTATCATTGTGGAGCATAAAACCTAGTTGGGAAGAACCAGATAATAAACAAAATAAATAAGTAAATGATGCACTAAGATAATAAATCAGTGAAAGAGATATAGAATGGGGATGGAACAAAGCCCTACTTTAAATCCAGCTGTCAGGGATGGCCTCACTGGTAGGTGACATTTGAGCAAAAACTTGAGGAAATAAGCCTAACAAGCAGAGGAAACAGCAAGTACAAAGGCCCTGAGGCAGGATCCTGCCTGAAGTAAACCAGGAAGAACAAGGAGGCCAGTGTGACTGTAGTAGAATAAGAAGTCATCAGAAAAGCCATTTAAAGAATCTTTGCTTTTACTGTTTGTGAGATAGAAAATTACTAGGAAATTTTGTGCACAGAACTTTGTAACATTTTAATAATATTTGGCTGGTGTATTGGGAATAGGACATAAATGGCCAAAGTGGAAGCAAGAAGACAGGTTAGGAGGCCCTTGGAGTAACCCAGGATTTGGATGATGGCAGCTTGGATCAAGGCAGGAACAGTGGAGGTGTGAGAAGCACTGGAATATTTGGTATGTTTTGAAGCAGAGCCAGTAGAATTTTCTAAGAGCTTATGTGGTATGTGAGAGAGAGCCAAGTCAGTCATGCTTCAGAGGCAATAGTTAGTTCTTCACTGATTTTGTGCCCCAGGGAACATTTGGCAACGTTTAGAGACAATACTGTGTTGTCACCGGGAGGGTGGTGAGACGCCAGAGGTGCTGCTAAACATCTATGATGCACAGGACAGCTCTCTCCAACAAAGAATTATCTGGCCCCAAATGGAAACAACACTGAAGTTGAGAAACTCTGGACTCAGTTTTTGGCCTGAGCAACTGGTAAATGGAGTTGCCAGTAACAGAATGAGGAGGCTGTTAGTAGAGTAGTTTGGGGAAAGGAAATCAGGAATTCTGTCTCTTCAAGGTGCCTAAGATTTTCAAGAGCCCAACTTCAAATATTACAATGTCATGAAGTAAAAATTAGATCAGAGTTTGTCTGTCTTTAAATTCTTTTTTAAATGGTTCCTTTAGAAATTAAATTCCTATAGACTAGAAATAGGGTCTCAAACCTTCTCTGTGTCTTCAGTGGCACTTAACATAGGTTCCAGTGTTCAGATGTATAAGAAAAACATGAATATAGTGGCCATATTAATTTTTTCCTGGCAAATTCTAGTATGCTTTTTGAAATTATATCTTCTAGTCTTAGAAAATTCTGTCTCACCATTTTGACAAACATGTTTTATAGCCAAAATACAAGGACTGTTATGACTGTGTTTCTTAATACATTACAGTTTCTCTATCCTCTCACTCAGGCTGATTTTTACAAAGAGCAAATTTTCATCCTAAAAGGACTCTGAAAACAAATTATATTAGGGATCTTTCTCCTTTAGCTTCTTTCCCTATTTTGCATTCAGGGCTAGTACCACATGCTTCTCCAAGCAGCATTTCTGATAGCTTACAAGATACCCTTTTTAAGGCCATCCCTAGAAATAATAGATTTCTTTTCACCTGTTTGTCCCTGAAAATAGCTCCCTTTTCCTGTTAAGCCCAGAATGCTTGCAGCTGAACAAACTCCAAGAGCAGTATGACTTGCTGCTAGGCCAAGCTGGCCTTCTGCTTCTCAGCCCAACTTGGTGGTTAAATGGAATGTGTTTAACGTGAGATTTGGAAGTGTATTAACTTTGCATTAAGTGCCTAAAACTGAATTTCTTAGTTAACTTCTAAGTTATGACTGTCCCTCTCCTCTCCCTGCATGTATTCCTCTCTCTAGGGGAAGAAGCCAGTCAGTAAATACCTTAAACCCACCCACAACTGTGAAGCAAGGAAAATGTAGAAGCCAGTGATGAAATTCTCACACTTCAGTTAACACTGTTCAACATGTCCTGTTTTTTATTTTCAAAATAAAGTCAGACTTTTCTTTTTAAATACTGTGTTCAAGAAGAATGCTTTAAAATGCATCGTCCATGCAAACATAACAAAACAGCAAGAATAATTAATTCACAGCAACTGGTTTCAATAACCCAGATGTCCAGGGCTACAAGTACTGGAGTGATGAGAATCAGCAAAGGGAGGGGACTTGTCTGAATTAATTTAAAAGAATCTGTGCATGGGGATTCTTTAGAGAGATGTTGGTAGACATAATCTATGTTATTTTTAGAGTTTCAATTTCTGCTCCACTTGCTGTTTTGAGAGTTTCAGTTCATGTTCACTTATACCACTTTTATTAAGACTTCAGAAATAGGAACAGTCATAGATAAATGTTCTTATGATGCGCATAGTTTCTATTTTCTTATTTCTCACTAAGTTACCTATATTCAGACATTACAAGGGTGATTGACGCATCTTACAAACCTAGAAAATCAGGATTATGCATGGATTTTGCTGTAAACATATTTTATAACAAAATTGATAAGTGGGTACATCTTCCTGAATTGAATATAGTAAATAATGTCAGAAATGCAAAATACAGATTGTGTATGGTTAATAATCAGCAAAGAAGGAAAGTAGCATGGTTAACTAAAATTGAGTAATTAGAAAATAACTCTTTCTAAAGAAACAGGGAAAGAGCAGGGCAACCCAATTTCAAGACTCTTCTAAAAACTTTTTCTCTGGTGGTCAAATGGAAATAGCTCGCAGACTCCACTTAATCTATTACAGCTTGCCTATTAAATCTTCATATGGTTCTCTTTTATTGTGTTACTCCAGATTTACAAATTTTCAAACTACAAGATACATAGACGTTTGATTTAATTTATCAAATATATAGGTTTTACATAACTTTGCCATTTATCTTCTTCCCCTGACATTCATAAATTATCTTGCTAAATCCTGTATCAGTAAGCTAATAATTATGTTTTTCTGTATCCAGTGTCCTAAAGAATCAAAGGTTACCATGAAAGACAAGTAAAAATCTACTAGAAAGACAGAAAAGAGTTTCTTAAATTACCTATTGGCTTTGTGGTCTGCTTTTCTTGAGGTTTACAACAATTTTTAACTACTATTTTTTCTCACCTGTCTAGAAACAAAGAAGAGGAAATACACTTAATTTGAAGTTAAAGGTTTGGTAACACCTAAAAATTATCTGTAGTAAGGGTAAATAAGTACAAAGGTTTACTTAAATGGTTGACTAATACAAATCCTAAAGATCTTTTAAATATGGAAAAGTTACACGTATCAAGGCTTATTTAAATACTTTTAGGGATGATCTTTTGAGATGCCCTTCCTTTTTGTGGCATTCCTTGAAAGCCTGATAACAAAAAGAAAAAGGAGTCAAAGTATAATAAATTCCTTATTAAAGTACACTTGACCCATTTTTCCGTAGTGTATTAGTTGAACCTAACCTTCAGTTGATAGACTTTTACCACATTTGTAATTAATGATTTTCTCTGTCATTGGACCATTAAAACAAAACAGAAAATTTTGCACAGTTTTACTTCAATTATTCATTTATGCATTCATTCATTCATTCCTTCATTCATCTGTTCCATAGCTAGTACCTGAGAATATACTCTGTGTGGGCACTGAGCTAGTTACAGGGGCTACTAGGAAAATAAAACAGACTCTACACACAAGGTGCTGATGAGGAAAATGAAATAGAATAAGGAAGTTGATAGACAATCCTGGTGTATCTGCAAAGTGCTATATAAATACAGGCAAGTACAGGCTACCACAGGAGTACATAGAAGGGGCTAATTTCCTCCTAGAAGGAATGACCTCTAGTCTGAGATCAAAATATGAGTGCAGGTTAGCTAGAAAGAGAAAATAGATGACTTCCCTTTCAAGGAGGCTAGGATTTTGAGTATCTTGCTTTGTCTGAGGTTGTGAGTGGAAGCCTCAGGAAATAAAGCTATGGGTATAGAGGAAAGTGTTGCCTTTGAATTGAATCTTGCGATTCAATCCTGTCGAAGATTTGGAAATTGATCCATAGGACAACAGGGTTCATGGAAGGGTTTTAAGCTGTAAATTAAAGTGCTGGATATACATTTCAGAAGGATGACTCTGTCTGGCTCTAGTTTTGGAGAAAAGAAGGGAGGGGAGATCAAAATGAAGATGAACAGATAGGAGGCTGGTGACATAATCAGGGAGAGAGATGTCAGCGGTCTGAACCAGGGTCTGAACCAATGTTGAAAGTGATTAGATTTAGATTCCACGTTAGGCATTAGAATTTCTAACATTCCCCTTTTTTAATGCACTTCCTCTGATTGTCTTAGTTGCCCTACCATCACTAAGTGAAAGGATTTGTCCTGGAATGCCTGGTGGTCAGAGCTTCTGGCTCAGTGACAATGCTCCCTCTTCATGTCTGGGTGTACAGAATTTAGGAATGCTGAACCTTCAAACTCCTCCTGTTATACTGGTGCCCAGGGAGAAATTGCCTTAAAATTCAATCTTCACTTCCAAGGCAAGTTATGTAGAGCAACAACATGATTTTATTTAATTGAGGAAGTCTGATGTTAATTTGATGTTTCACTTCCCTGTAAGCCTGATTTAGGTTTCAGGGCCATGTTGTTAACATACTGAGGCAACACATCTAGTTAAAATTCATAGCACATTATTTAGAGAATGGGGATTGACAGCAGGTAAATGGGCCCATCTAATCTGTCTGGGGTAGTCACACTGTACATTTTGCTGGACATCATATGAGATGAGGAAGTTGGAAAGAAAAGTACAAAGACAGTGTTGATAGGAGGAAGTGTTGTTAAAAAAAGGAAGAAGAAATGACCACCAATACATTTGTACATGTATGTCACATATATAAAATATACATACACTTATGTTAATTTACCCATAAATTATGTTAATTTACCCATAAATTATTAGAATTGCAACTGGCCCATGGTGTTTGGAATTGTGAAATGTTAAGTGCTACGTTAGCTAATTCAAATGCAACCCCTTCCAAATCACCAACAGTGCAAACATACAAATGTATAATCTGGATAAAAAGATAAAAAGGTGGACTGCATTGGCCTTGTACTTTCCAAAATAGGTTTCTGTGAAATGTATGGGAAGTTTTAATCTAGTTGTATATATTAGCAGATTGAACTCTCCACAGAAGATAGTGATAGTAAAATATTCTAATGCATCTATTCCTGAATGCAGAGATATTATAATGAAAAACACAATCAAGTATGTAGTATTTTCAATAATTCAGGAAAATAAAACCAGGATATTGGTGAGCTAGATTCTTTACCTGTATTGGAAAATATGTCAGTATCCCTTGTCGGGGCTTCAGTAGAGATCCCTAGAACACTGACCCTTGGAAGGGGTCCCAGAAAGGTACAGGAAGGAGGGAAGGGATGTGAAGCTGTGGAAAGTAATTTTTGTCTAGGTTGGGATGAGGTGGCTGCAAATTCTGATTCTATCCCAAGAACAATTTCTCCTACTTGAATATTATGTAACATAGCCAATAAACTGCTATGTTTGGCTGCATAAAAAAGCAGCACATGGACCACAGGGCTGAGTGGTTCCAGGAGAGAGGAAAAATGATTAGGAGGTAAGGAAAATTCTCTGAGGTTGCCTGCTTAGTTTCCTCCCAAACTTTGGACGAGGTGACGTGATTCTATTTGACATTTACTTGACACAAATTGTTAGAATTGCAACTTGCTCGTGGTGTTTGGAATTGTGAAATCTTGATAAGTTCTATGTTAGCCATTTCAAAGAAAACTACTCCCAAATTACCAAAACAGCAAACAAAGGAGAAAGAACTAGGGAATTAATACTTCCTCAGTCTTCTGCGTAAATATTCTGAACCCAGCCAACCAAGCAATGAGAACTTGAACTCACGTGTTCTTTCCTGGGGAATGAAGTCACCAAAACAGAAAGTAAGGGGAGAATGCAATTTTAGGACACCAAAATCTAATTCCTACAATTTCTTTGATATCTACTTGCCTTCCCTCTTGCCACATCCTAACTCAGGACTTGGTTCATTTTTACTTGAAAGTTTGTATTGCCTCACAATCCACTTCTTGCCTAGAATCTCTTTTATCACTTAGATCTGAGTGGAGTTGGAATAAACTAGAGAGAAGAGGTGTTTAATTAAGCCATGTTGTGCCAAGGAGTCCTTTCCATTTCTGGTTTTATAAGTCCCTGCATTTGTGAATTTCCTTTAACTTGTACTTCCTTTTAATTAAGCTTTCCTTTAGGAGTGTGCAAATGGTTTCTCAACTGGGACGTCATAAATGGGGCTTCATACCTTTGCTCCAGTCATGACATAGGCTATACATAGATGTCACGATGGAGACACCAAATGGGAGGAATTGTAGTTGAGTGTCCTCCCCTCACCCACCCATCTTTGATTGGAGTTGCAGGGTCTGATCATGGCAGTGAATTAAAGCAGAATCTTTCCCATCACCAGCTTGATTATTGCTCTGTATCGACACGTGAAGCTTGGCTACACAGTCAGCTGACCCGTCTGTGGTAGCAGTAACTTTTGATGCTACACCAAAGAGAGGCAGACTCCAGATTCCATCCGGGCTCTGGTGGTCCAGGAAGACTTGGCTGTGTGGACACCTGCATGGCCAGGAAGTGTTTGCTGCTAAGTATCAATCCTGATGAGGATTGGGAGAAAATTTTATTTAAAAACACTTGGAAAGTGAAAAATGGAATACATTGAATTCTAGCTTTCAGAGGCTAGCTGCCCCTCTGTGCGTAACTAATATTTCCCATGTTGAGTGCTTATTTCTTTCAAGTCTGATAGTGTGATGTCCTGCAACCGTAACGGTGTAATAGTGTGCTATCTTTAATAGCACATTGGATTTATGTTATCCTTTCTCAAAGGGTGTTGTTTTGGTAGACATTCAGTTCAGTTCTTTCTGGACTTGGAGTGCCAGTTTCACCTTTACAAAGCCGGCCAGTGGCTGTGGTATGGTTTTGATAGAACAAGCTGGAGAGGAGGTTTGCCCTGTAAAGATGAGCTTATACAGGGAACATAGTACGTAGCAGCTGTGTTGCCCTCTGCCCTTCCTTTAGCACAAGGACTACATCCCTTTATCAGCCAGGGTTTGAAGATTCCCTGTGGCAGACCTGTACTCGTGCTGGCCTTTGGGACTGGTCTTCATCCCCTTTCATAATGGTACAGAAAGCCCTCAAGACATCCCCATTTACCCATATGCTGGTTCCTTTTACAGGATGAACAGCATTTGCTGCATAATTCTTAAAATTTGGTGCTGTTTCATATTAATTTTGTGGTTGAATTTTAGTTACTTTTTATAATTTTATATCAATTACTTCCTGGTGTGGGAAATGAAATGTCTCTGTGTAAATTCTTTTCTTCCTCAGCTTCTCAGCCAGTGTTTTCTCTGGTCCTGCCTTTATGCCTTCTGTTCTATTATAAGAATGCAATTCTCAAGATGTGAATGAAAGAGAAGGAGAGAAGAAAGAAGATTTCTGTTCAGACAGGGAATGCTGGAAAAGTGCTTACAGAACATTTTAGTACAACCATTTCAGCTTAGCAGTTAGGACATTGAAACACTGAGAAGCTGACTTGCCGTGAGTCACTCTGAGAACTGATGGCTAAACCTGATCTAGTGCGCTTAGTCACTTAAGTAGAGCCTCTTTCCTTCTAACTGCAGGCACCATCTTTCTTGAACCAACTCTGGTTCCCTGGTCTGGCTGGCAGTGCACTTTAAAAAAACAATGTGCATTTACTTATTAAAGAAAGACGAACAAAGGTTTACACAATTGCCTTTTGTTACATAGCTTTTATTTAATGGAAATAATAACATAATGAGAAATCTGCACTGACTGAAAATTAGACATAATTTGTTGTTGTTAATGCACAAAATCTCATGTCTTATCCTAGCCTGGGCTCCAAGCTTACCCAACAAGTGAGTGGCATCTGGACTAAAACCTCAGTCTACTGACAAAGACAGTGGTTCTCTCTCTCAATGTCAAGCTTCGTCAGAACCATCTGAAAAGCCGACTCAGTAGGTCTGGGGTAGAACCTAGGAACTGATGTTTCTAAAACTGTTCATAGATGCTGGTGACACTGTGGACCCAGCGAACCCACTTTATGAACCACTGCTTTAGTGGAAGTCGTAGGTTTTATGTCTTTTACTGCCAGCCTAGGTAAAAGGGATTAAGCAGGCAACTTCAACTAGTCTTGCTGAACGGCTCCTCTTAATATTAAAGTCAGGCTACATATCTTCCACTATCAAACGTGTACTCATCTTTTTAAGAAGATTATATGAATTACGTCACTTTACATAGAATCTATTTAACTGATGTATGGTTGTAACGATAATATTATATCTCCCTTTATTCTTAAATAAATGCCTGTATACCTTATCTAAGTCAATCTTCCTTCAGTGTTGCTACAGCGAAGGTTATTTTGCACTTTATAGATGAAAAGGCAGAGCCTCATCTAAGACCACACATGACTTACAATAGCACCCCCAGTAAGTGCAGAGATGGCAAGGATTAGAAGTTAGTTCTTTCTGATTCCAAGTCCTGTGTTCTTTTGACAGCCTAATAGTAAATATCGATAAGCTAATGGCACCTTTCATTGTCAGATGAGATGTGTCAGTCTGCATAATATTGACTATGCAGGATATATGAAAAGTAACCCTGTAAGCCATGAACTATTTATTCACATTCCAAGACTCTTATAACCGTCTTGAATTGACCTGAAGGATCTAACTTGAGACACGCTTTTTTTTTTAACTGTTTTCTAGAATTCCAAATGGTTGATGGGGAAAAAAACAAATCCAAAAATAGCTGCAAATAGATGTACATCTAGCCAATTAGAGTTGTATAGGTCTATTCACAGGTGCTAAGAGGGCAGCCATAACATTTATAATCAGAGTTAGGCTGAAAAATCTTCATGGAGGTGATTCATGAGCAGTGTTATAAAAAAAAATTGATGTTTATGATACAGGAGGAAAGTGCACTTCTGGTCAGGGAAAAAGGAAGTAAAGGTTGGTAAGCCTTCCTCCTCAGCAGGAGTAAAGACTGAACAGCTGCATGTAGCAGAATGTTGAGGGCAGTTATGTGTTAGAAGCCTGTTGAAAAACCAAGATATACATGCCCCTAAAATACTCAGCTAAGACAGTAGTTCACATACTCAGTTTTCCCTAATGGAAGTGAGGCAAGAATCCAAATAAGAAATGCAAGATATATCATCCCTTACTAGTCCTCTCTGAGTGTTTTCTATAGGTAAAGTATATTTATAGCAAACTTGGCATGCATCCTGCAGTTGTAGGAAGTGACATTGCAGGTCAGGATGACTGAAGTAACTGGCCAAATGTTGCATTGCTTAATATGTGGGAAACTCCAGACTCTGCACTGGCCAAAAGAACCTGGAAGGTTCAATGAGAGACTGGGTTGTGGAGGAATCCATTTCTGGATATTCTTCTAGCAGAAAATTTGCTATAATGTTTAAAATTGATGAGACCAACCTTCCCCAATTGATGAATGCCACCCGTAGAAAATTCTAGCTTCTGGAAGATGATGACAGGGAGCCTATGGAGTTATTGCAATTATTTAAGGATGCAATAATGACTGTGAAGTGTATACGTTGCTTCACTTAACATTATGTTGAGATTCAGTTGGCTTGTGGCTCAACTCATTTGATGAAGCAAACTGCCTGAGTGTCTGAACATGCCCCTGATGTTTATGTGCTCCTCTCTGCCCACAGTCATCGTACAGGATGTTAGAGCCTATGTGGGGTTGCTCACACATGATTATATTTGCTTTGAAATGCATCCTGGCTCCCACTCTGAACCTCAGCAATTGGAGAGATGTCCTGCATACCGTCTCCATTTGGTTTGGTAAGAACTGCTCAGGAGACTCCAAAATTAATGTGGAGAAGTAATGAAAAGAGTTTTCTAACTTACAAATAATTAATGATGATTATAAAATTGATGGTAAGTTTTCATTACATAATTTGATTGATATGGCAGTTATCATAGCATCCTTGAACAGAATGCTCCTTTGAACAAGATAATTTATTTCACTGAGTCTGTTTCTGCATAAATAGTTTAAAAAGAAAGGCATAATAAATCTGTCCATAGTGTATACACAGTGGGCTGCCAAACCTGCCACCTGTTTAAGGTTTTATTTTTTATTTATTTATTTTTAATATAACTTATTTTATTATCATTAATTTAAAATTACATGTGTAATATTACGATTATTAAACTACCCCTTCATCAGGTCCCCCCCACCAACCCCATTACAGTCACTGTCCATCAGCGTAGTGAGATGCTATAGAATCACTACTTGTCTTCTCTGAGTTGTACTGCCCTCCCCGTGCCCCCCCAACATTACATCTGCTAATCGTAATGCCCCTTTTTCCCTCTTATCCCTCCCTTCCCACCCATTTTCCCCAGTCCCTTTCCCTTTGGTAACTATTAGTCCGTTCTTGGGTTCTGTGAGTCTGCTGCTCTTTTGTTCCTTCAGTATTTTTTCTTTGTTCTTATACTCCACATATGAGTGAAATCATTTGATACTTGTCTTTTTCGGCTTGGCTTATTTCACTGAGCATAATACCCTCTAGCTCCATCCATGTTGTTGCAAATGGTAGGATTTGTTTTCTTCTTATGGCTGAATAATATTCCATTGTGTATTTGTACCACTTTATCCATTTATCTTCTTTATCCATTCATCTACTGATGGACACTTAGGTTGCTTCCATTTCTTGGCTATTGTAAATAGTGCTGCAATAAACATAGGGGTGCATCTGTCCTTTTCAAATTGGGCGGCTGTACTCTTAGGGTAAATTCCTAGGAGTGGAATTCCTGGGTCAAATGGTATTTCTATTTTGAGTTTTTTGAGGAACCTCCATACTGCTTTCCACAATGGTTGAACTAATTTGCAGTCCCACCAGCAGTGTAGTAGGGTTCCCTTTTCTCCACATCCTCGCCAACATTTGTTGCTGTTTGTGTTTTGGATGTTGGCCATCCTCACTAGTGTGAGGTGATATCTCACTGTGCTTTTAATCTGCATTTCTCTGATGACTAGCGATGTGGAGCATCTTTTCATGTGCCTGTTGGCCATCTGAATTTCTTCTTTGGAGAAGTGTCTATTCATGTCCTCTGCCCATTTCTTAATTGGATTATTTGCTTTTTGTTTGTTGAGGTGCATGAGTTCTTTATATATTTTGGATGTCAACCCTTATCAGATACGTCATTTATGAATATATTCTCCCATACTGTAGGATGTCTTTTTGTTCTACTGATGGTGTCCATTGCTGTACAGAAGCTTTTCAGCTTAATATAGTCCCACTTGTTTATTTTTGCTTTTGTTTCCCTTGCCCAGGGAGATATGTTCATGAAGAAGTCGCTCATGTTTATGTCCAAGAGATTTTGCCTATGTTTTTTTCTAAGAGTTTTATGGTTTCATGACTTACATTCAGGTCTTTGACCCACCTTGAGTTTACCTTTGTGTATGGGGCTAGACAGTAGTCCAGTTTCATTCTCTTACATACAGCTGTCCAGTTTTTCCAACACCAGCTGCTGAAGAGGCTCTCATCTTCCCATTGTATATCCAAGGCTCCTTTATCAAATATTAATTGACTGTATATGTTTGGATTAATGTTTGGATTTTCTATTCTGTTCCACTGGTCTGTGGGTCTGTTTTTGTGCCAATACCAAATTGTCTTGATTACTGTGGCTTTGTAGTAGAGCTTGACGTCAGGGAGCGTAATTCCCCCTGTTTTATTTCTCCTTCTCAGGATTGCTTTTGCTGTTCGGGGTCTGTTGTGGTTCCTTATGAATTTTAGAGTTATTTGTTCCAATTCATTGAAGAAAGCTGTAGATAGTTTGATCGGGATTGCATTGAATCTGTAGATTGCTTTAGGTAGTATAGCCATTTTGACAATATTTATTCTTCCTAGCCAAGAGCATGGGATGCATTTCCATTTGTTAGTATCCTCTTTAATTACTCTTAGGAGTGTCTTGTAGTTTTCAGAGTACAGGTCTTTCACTTCCTTCATTAGGTTTATTAATAGGTATTTTATTCTTTTTGATGCAATTGTGAATGGAATTGTTTTTCTGATTTCTCTTTCTGTTAGTTCATCATTAGTGTATAGGAAAGCAACAGATTTCTGTTTGTTAATTTTGTATCCTGCAACTTTGCTGAATTCAGATAATAGTTCTAGTAGTTTTGGAGAGGAGTCTTTAGGGTTTTTTATGTACAATATCATGTCATCTGGAAATAGTGATAATTTGACTTCTTCTTTACCAATCTGGATGCCTTGTATGTCTTTGTTTTGTCTGATTGCCATGGCTAGGAGCTCCAGTACTATGTTGAATAACAGTGGAAAGAGTGGGCATCCCTGTCTTGTTCCCGATCTTAGATGAAAAGCTTTCAGCTTCTCGCTGTTAAGTATGATGTTAGCTGTGGGTTTGTCATATATGGCTTTTATGATGTTGACGTACTTGCCCTCTATACCCATTTTGTTGAGAGTTTTAATCATGAATGGATGCTGAATTTTGCCAAGTGCTTTTTCAGCATCTATGGAGATGATCATGTGGTTTTTGTTCTTTTTGTTGATGTGGTGGATGATGTTGATGGATTTTTGAATGTTGTACCATCATTGCATCCCTGGGATGAATCTCACTTGATCATGGTGTATGATCCTCTTGATGTATTTTTGAATTCTGTTTGCTAATATTTTGTTGAGTATTTTTGCATCTACGTTCATCAGGGATATTGGTCTGTAATTTTCTTTTTTGGTGAGGACTTTGTCTGGTTTTGGTATTAGAGTGATGCTGGCTTCATAGAATGAGTTTGGAAGTATTCCCTCGTCTTCTATTTTTTGGAAAACTTTAAGGAGAATGAGTGTTATTTCATCTCTATATGTCTGGTAGAATTCAGAGGTGAATCCATCAGGTCCGGGGGTTTTGTTCTTGGGTAGTTTTTTCATTACCGATAAAATTTCGTCGCTGGTGATTGGTCTGTTTAGTTTTTCTGTTTCTTGCTTGGTCAGTCTTGGAGGTTGAATTTTTCTAAGAAGTTGTCCATTTCTTCTATGTTTTCCAGTTTGTTAGCATATAGATTCTCTTATAATTCTTTGTATTTATGTGGGGTCCGTCATTATTTTTCCTTTCTCATTTCTCATTGTGTTTATATCTGTAGATTCTCTTTTTCTCTTAATGAGTCTGGCTAGGGGTTTATCTATTTTGTTTATTTTTTCAAAGGACCAGCTCTTGGTTTCATTGATTTTTTTCTATTGTTTTATTCTTTTCAATTTTATTTATTTCTTCTCTGATATTTATTATGTCCCTCCTTCTGGTGACTTTGGGCCATTTGTTCTTCCTTTTCCAGTTTCAGTAATTGTGTCTTTAGACTATTCATTTGGGAATGTTCTTCCTTCTTTAAATAGGCCTGGATTGCAATATACTTTCCTCTTAGAACTGCCTTTGCTGTGTCCCACAGAAGTTGTGGCTTTCTGTTGTTGTTGTCATTAGTCTCCATATATTCTTTGATTTCTGCTTTGATTTGGTCGTTAACCCATTGATTAATTAGGAGAGTGTTGTTAAGTCTCCATGTATTTGTGAGCCTTTTTGATTTCTTTCTAAAATTTATTTCTACTTTTATACCTTGGTGATCTGAGAAGTTGGTTGGTAGGATTTCAATATTTTTGAAATTACTGAGGTTCTTTTTGTGGCCTAGTATGTGGTCTATTCTGGAAAATGTCCCATGTGCACTTGAGAAGAATGTGTATCCTGTTGCTTTTGGGTGTAGAGTTCTGTAGATGTCTGTTAGGTCCATCTGTTCTAGTGTGTTGTTCAGTGCCTCTGTGTCTTTACTTATTTTCTGTCTGGTTGATCTGTCCTCTGGAGTGAGTGATGTGTTGAAGTCTCCTAAGATGAATGCATTGCTGTCTATTTCCTCCTTTAATTCTGTTAGTATTTGTCTCACATATGCTGGCGCTCCTGTGTTGGGTGCACATATATTTATAATGGTTATATCTTCTTGTTGGACTGACCCCTTTATCATTATGTAATGCCCTTCTTTATCTTTTGCTACTTTCTTCGTTTTGAAGTCTATTTTGTCTGATACAAGTACTGCAACACCTGCTTTTTTCTCTTTGTTGTTTGCATGAAATATCTTTTTCCATCCCTTCACTTTTAGTTTGTGTATATCTTTGGATTTGAGGTGAGTTTCTTGTAGGCAGCATATAGATGGGTCTTGCTTTTTTATCCATTCTGTTACCCTGTGTCTTTTGATTGGTGCATTCAGTCCATTTACATTTAGGGTGATTATTGATAGATATGTACTTATTGCTATTGCTGGCTTTAGATTCGTGGTTACCAAGGGTTCAAGGGTTGCTTCTTTACTATCTAACAATCTAACTTAACTTTCTTGTTAAGTTATTGTAAACACAGTCTGATGTTTCTTTATTTCTCTCCCTTTTTATTCCTCCTCATCCATTCTTTCTATAATAGGTGTTTTATTCTTTGCCTTTAGTTAGTATTTGGATGGTCTGCTTTCTTTGCTATGATTTTATTTTCTCTGGTGACATCTTTTTAGCCTTAGGTGTGCTTCCATCTAGAGCAGTCCATTTAAGATATCCTGTAGTAGAGACTTCCGGGAAGAAGGCGGTATGAGCAGGGCGGCAGAAATCTCCTCCTAACACTATATTTATCTACGAAAACACAGAAAATACATCTATTCTTAAAAGAGAGATGAGAATACACAGGAACGCGCGCAGCGTGCAGCTACACCCCAGAGGACTCGGCACCCCAAGAGGCGGGTAAGATACGAAGCCGCGACCCGGCGGGACCCGAGCACTCCCTCACCCCAGCGCACCGGCGGGAGGACAGGATTCAAAGCTGGGAGGGAGTGGAAGTACACCCTGCGAAGTAGCCAGCCCCGGTGATTTGCGCGGGGAGCGCTGACCCACATTGAGCAGTGCAGCGGAGATTGGAGAGACAGAGGGGCAGGATCTGAGCGGGGACCATGCCAGGGTGCTTGCAGGTGGCTCCGGGAAGGAAAAAAAAAAAGCGCGCGCTTTCTTCAGTGGTCTTAAAGAGACAGAAGCCCAGTAGAGGAGCCGGATTGCCCCAGCACACTCAGCCCAGCAGGCTGGGAGTACTGGGGACTTTCAGACGCCTTAGCTGGTGACTGAGGAAGCGTAGCCATACTTAAACTTCTCACAGAGATCAACAGCCTCCTATAGGTTCCCACCCCTGCCAGAGCAATAAAGGGCCCTGCGGAACAGCGCAGTCACAGCTGTGGAATAGTCTGGCAACAGCGCCACTGAGAGCATTCCCACAGAATCTACGTCCAGTGGGCATTTTTTTTTGTTTTTTTTTGTTTTGTTTTCTTTTTTATTTTGTTTTTGTTCTTTCTTTTCTTTCTTTTTTTCTTTCGTTCTTTCTTTCTTTCTTTTATCTTTTTTTTTCTTCTCTTTTTAAAGTCTTAAAGAGCCCAGCTGACATATGTGGCAACTATCAGTGACCAATTATATAGCCATGAAAAGACAGAGGAATATGGTTCAGACAAAAATCAACCAGACAACCCCAGAGAGGGAGTCTGAAGGGATGGAAATGCACAGCCTTCCTGAAAAAGAATTCAGAATAAAAGTCATAACCATGTTGATGGACCTACAGAGAAATGTGCAAGAGCTGAGGGAGGAAGTGAGGGAACTGAGGAAAGACAATACAGAAATCAGACA